>QRFJ01006615.1:0-36673 GCA_006176705.1 Cocos nucifera
CAGGAGGAGAACCTCATCCTGACGTGAGCAAAGTCGAAGGCCCCGTTCACGAAGGACGGGATGGGGGGAGAAGCTCGGACGACGGTCCGACGATGTGCCCCCACAGCCCGTTAGGAACAGGAGGAGAACCTCGTCCTAACGTGAGCAAGGTCCAAGGCCGAGCCCCAGAGTCTACGGCAAGCTTCGCTGCAGAAGACGAGGTCTCCTTCGGACCTCAGCTTCAACTTCGGTGTCAGCATCAGCGGGAGACGAGATCTCCCCCAAGCGATCGTAACCTTGACTGCAAGAAGAGGAGGTCTCCCCCGAATCGACTTCGGTTGATGAAGGCAATGTCAACTCCGACCCTGACCACGGGGGGCGACATTGACTCCGGCCTCAACATCAGCTTCACCAATTTTGGCTGGAAACGAGTCCCACTTCAACTCCAAACATCGACTAGAGGGTCTGAAACCCTACACCCGAGCTTCAGCTGCAGCGGGGCCTGGAAGAAGACTTCGGCAGTCGCTTCCTGCACTCCCTTCCTTCGAGCTTCGAACTTGGGAGTGGGGGGGCAACTGTTGGGGATAAATCCCGCTCCCGCCGAAGTCTAGCCCGATGCTCGGCCCAATGCAACCGGTAGCCGCTGAAGAGCTTTAGCGCCAGGCGCCAGGCCGAGCCCCTACCACGGCCGAACTGCCTAGAGGCCGAACTCCCCTGCACCAAGGTCCGGGCCGAACTGCCTAGAGGCCGAACTCCCCTGCACCAAGGTCCGGGCCGAACTGCCTAGAGGCCGAACTCCCCTGCGCCAAGGTCCGGGCCGAACTACCTAGCTGCCGAACTCCCCAGCGCCAGGCTCCGGGCCGAACTCCCACCGCCAGCCGAACTTCCTGACGGCCGAGCTCCTTGGACTCCAAGCGGCAGGACTTCTTCGGGAGACGGACTCCTCCCAGACGCCCGTTCGGCCACCCGAGCTCCTCCCGGGTTTTCCTTTCGGACCGACTCCAGGCGAGCCCAGGCGGCCGAACCCCTTCGGACCGACTCCAGGCGGTCGAACTCCTCGGCAATCGTCCCTCGGCCGAACTCTACAGATGGCCGACCCTTCAGCCAGCCGAGCTCCTCCCGGGTTTCCCCTTCGGCCGAACTCTGTTACAAGTCCGAACTCCTCTGGACGAACTGTCGCCTGCAGCAAGACCGGACGGCGCCTTCCTCTCCGTACCGGACTCCATGCGGCCCACGACTCGCCAGTATGGCTCCCACGATCCACCGGACGACGCCTTCCTCTCCGTACCGGACTCCATGCGGCCCACGACTCGCCAGTATGGCTCCCACGATCCACCGGACGACGCCTTCCTCTCCGTACCGGACTCCATGCGGCCCACGACGTGCCAGTATGGCTCCCACGATCCACCGGACGATGCCGTCCTCTCCGTACCGAACTCCATGCTGCCCGACGACTCTCTGCCAGACGGCATGGCCGTCACCATCAACTAAGCTCCGCTATAAAGGGACCCCTCCAGATACGCCAAGGCTAAGATCTCTAAGCTCCCTGAACTCTCGACTCTCTAAGCTCTCCTCCTCATCTCTAAGCTCCGGAACTCATTCCGAGCACTCCATTACTGTTAGCCGAAAACTAACTTGACCGTCGGAGGGTCCTGCCGGAGCCACCCCCCCACCGATTTTGGACGGGACTTCGTTTTGCAGGTCCCCGACGGCGACCTCGGTGGCTTCGACTCCAGCGACCTCCGGCGAGGACGGATTTCTGCACCAACACTAAGAATGACAGTATGAGACTCAAATACAAGTTTTAAGATTCCTAATGCAAGAACTGGAACTGATCTTCCATCTCTAATGTTCAGGAATCTTTTGCCTTATTCGAATCTCCTACTGATCTATAAACCCTATAATGAATTGCAAATATGGTAAGAACTATCGGTATCCAATTTCCAATCAGTAATATCATAAATAAAAAAGTTATGAGAAGTTATCATATAAATATCTTGTCCAGCAATAGCTTACTTTTTTCTCGATCTGTTTGGATCTAGGGAGACAATGTACTAAGAACAATTTCTCTTTCAGTGCCCTCGCTTCTTACAAAAGAAGCATTTCACTTGACTCTTATCAGGCTTTTGCTTCTTGGTTTGGCCCTGCACAGATGTCCCAGCCTAAACTTATATCTTTCTGGACTTCTTCTTGTTCTTCTTTCCTTTCTTAAAGGGTCGAGAACCAAAAGAAGATCCTCCCATAAAATTTACCATTTTTTTATGGAGCTAGTGATCCTTCTCAAAGTTTTGAAGTAATCCCAGTAACCCATAGTAGTTTACTTCAGGCTTTGTCATTCGGTAATGAGTAAGGAATGGGAGATAAAGCTTGGGCAATGAGTTCAAAACTACATCCTTCTCTAGCTACTTGTGCAAGAGAAAATCAAGTTTGCTCAAATGCTCTAATAGCTTGATCATGTACAATACATGATCAATGACTGAATCTTCAATCATTTTTCTGGTGTTGAAGATGGCACAACTAGTTTTGTGCCTCTCAACATCATCAGGTGTGCCAAAAGATTCATTCAACACTTGAAGCACTTCTTCTGATTGAGCTATCTCAAACCTGCAACTGAACTCATCGCTCAGAGCCACCAATATAATACAATACACCATGGTTCGATCATTGAGCCACTTTTGATAAGTATCTTTGACTGTTCCACATGCATTGGGAGCTATCTTTTTAGGTGCAGAATCTGTCAAGTTGTACAAGATTCATTCATGCTCCAGGATAATCTTCAACTTACGAAACCAGTTACTGAAGTTAGGTCCCACTAGCTTGTTATTGTCTAACAATAATTGGAGTAAAAGAAAAGTGACCACATCTGCACGAAGAAAAATCAAAATTAATTAGTAATTAATTTATTAAATCTAAAGATTTAGATTTTAATCAAAAGATTCTTCCATTATTTTATTTGAATTGGTAGCCTCTACCTCCAATTCAAAAATTATCCTAATTTTTTAGTGGGTACTAGAATCTACATAGACTACACACAAGTCCAACTCTGATTGATCAACCTATATACATCTAAGGATAGGTTCATAACCAATTATTTTTTAAAATAATTTTTAGTAATTTAATTTTGCTTCAGTCCCTAATCAGTAGGCTTTGGCCTCTACTAAAAAAGTCTGGTTAGATCCAACCATTAACATGACCATACTTGGTCCATCTAACCAATGAATGATTAAGCCCAACTTTGGTTGGGCAACCTAACCACCATTTAGAAAGATGTGGTCAAGAAATCATATTATGAATGATAATTCTATTAGCCAATAAGTACCAGGCCTTTAGGCCTTTAATGATTATCCAACTAATGGATCCATTATCACTTACTTAATGGAACGCTATGATCTAGTCATCACCATAACTATTTCATTTTAAGGACTAAATAATTTTAGAGGATCTGGTTAATATAATTTAGAAAAGAGAGTCAGAAGAATCAGTTAATCATGATCCTTCCACTGACTTCATCATGTTAGATTAAAGAAGATCATTGATAAGCTGGTCTAGGAGCACCTAAATCAGTCATAATTATTTACTTAGTTGACATGGGTCAATTCAAATTGTCAAATGATTTGATCGAAATATAATTTCATTAAGAATGCCAGATAAGCAAGATCAATAGGAGGGTCTGCCCAAGCTTTCCTTAAACACCATCAGAAATGGCCAGGTAAGCAGGCTGCCAATTAATGACCATCGATCTGGATTGCCAAACTTACCTTAGACACCAACTGGTTAATTAGTTTTGATTGGATCAACCTAATGGTTTAGGCTAGTCCACGTAGCCAAGAGTCAAGTCCATTTTGGTTCTTGTTAAAGATATGGACTTGACCAACTACAACTATTATAATTAATCTAGAGAATCCTTGACCTAATCTAAAATAATTATTGATTAGATTTAGTCAATTCTCTAATTAAGACCATTCTTTAATCTGACCTTAGGTCTAACCCAATTACTGGTTCTAATTCCTACTAACCCATTAACCCAAATTTTATGATTTATGTCTTAACATCTTGAATTCACAATTCAAGATCCTAAACAAACAACTATTAATTCTTAATTCAGTTTTGGGCTGAGGGTTAGGGTTCGACATTTTGAAAATGATTTTCATGTTTATAAAATATTTTTACAATATGGTTCTACCAATCAGTTGTATGTTTGATTCATAATCAGTATGCAAATAATATAAACATAAAACTATTTTAGATCTAATTTAAACATGTTCATGTAATTTAAAATTAAAACTATTTCAATTCTAATCAACCATAAATCATCTTAGATCAAATCTAACATATTTATGATGATAAAATTTAGATTGAAATATTTTTAATCAAATAATAATTTTTTTTAGATCTAATCTAAAATTTTATGATTAAAGTTTTAGATTAGTACGTACTAGGACAACCTTTTTACTATAAGGTGTAAACCTTATAGCAAGACAACTTTATAAGATCAGTCCATACAATCTAAAATATTTATTTTTATATTTAAATAATTTTAAATCTAATAAATTATAAATTAATATAGATTATATCTAATAAATTAATAATTAACTTCAGATCTATAAGAACTAAGATAATCTTTACAATGTAAGGGATAAACCTTACAGCAGGACAACCTTATAAATCAATTCGTACGATCCTTGATTTAATTTTAGATTTAAATATTAGATTATAAATTAGATCTAATCCAAATAAATAATCTACACATGCATAAAAATCATATGATAAGAAATCTCTTCTCTAATACCAATTAAAGGAAACGATCTAGGATTTTATGAGCATATTTTGAAACTTTTCAAAATCACATAGCAGAAGTAATAAACTAATCACATTAATTTATTAAAATACATGAATTAATCCTAGATCTAGGATCATTTCTCATGATTTATGCATGCTATTAAATATGACATTAAAAAATCTGGCAAAGATAATGTTGATCACATCAACATCAATATCAAAACTCTACTAGATCTAATCTAGATAAAGAAGGGAGATCAAATCTCTCTTAACTTTGCAAGATGGGTACTCACTGATCTAAGACTAAGGACATCACTCTAAGCCACGCACACGTCCGACCTCTATAGGATGTCCACACAAGACCTCAATCATCGATCTGAAGTCCAGCGATAGGAAATCAGTATAGTATGCTAGTACTATGCTAATCCTTCTTTGATGGCTGATCAGTACCCTCCTTTAAATCTAGATACAATATTTTGTGTCTTCACAAAGTCTCACACCCAAATGAAATTTTGCCTAACCTTTCCCATGCCCAAAAGCCTCTCTCTTAGATCTAGAACTTTTGAAAAAATCAAGCCTTAAGTCCCTTTTTATAAAGAGATAGGACAGTGTCCTTGTCTAGATCAAAAACCTAACAAGGCATGTCCAAACAAGGCAAAACTTGGGATGCCTAACTCTTGGATGCCCTCTCCTATTTTTCTATCCATGGACCACCAGGTTTTGGTGCACAAAACCTCCCATTAATCCCATAAAAAAATCAAAAAATTATCTAGTAAGTTGGCACCATAAGGAGAAGAGTTTTGGTTTCTCAAAATTCTATCAAATAGAATTTCAAATCAAAATAAACTTCCTACTTTGACTTGGTCCACAACTAAAAACCAAATAAGAGAGATATGGAGCATGGGGCTGCACATCCTCTCTCTTAGAAAGAGTGGTTCCACAAAAAATCCAACAAAATTGGCATGGAGAGGGCATGTGAGGCAAGTTGGCGCAAGGTAGACTAGTCCTAGTCACACTAGGACTTGTAGATTTGACTTGGTTCAACATTCTATTTAAATCCAATAAAATCAAAATTAATGCAATCCAATTAGAGAATATCTTATTCTAACTAAGAGTCTAGTTAAATTAGATTAAATCAAATTTAATTTGATTTAATTTTTAATCAAATTAAAAATTTGGTGCATATAAGTCCTTATTGAGAAGGGACTTGTTTCTCCTTGCAATTAGCTAATCTAGTAAACCAATTGAACTTGATCCAATCAAATCCAAATCTAGTTAAATTATATATAATTAGACTTAATCTCAGCCTTCTGGTATAATTAAATTAAATCAATTAGAAATCAATTGCTAATCGATCCTCCTGCAATACTTGTATTAGGTCAAACATTAATCATATTGATTATTTGACCTTAAAATGATTCTAAATCATTAACCAACCATCCGATCAAATTGAGATCTCTTATGTGTTTGATCTCATAGGTTCAAACCTAAGTTAGTAGCATAGAAATAAATTTCTATACCAATCAAAATAACCATCTAGCAATGATATCCGATGGTTGGATAGGTTGAATGTG
Source organism: Cocos nucifera (assembly GCA_006176705.1). NCBI lineage: Eukaryota > Viridiplantae > Streptophyta > Magnoliopsida > Arecales > Arecaceae > Cocos > Cocos nucifera. The sequence continues at coordinate 6,333 of QRFJ01006615.1, forward strand.
TAAAATAATACTCTTAGAATCCATATGGATATAGTTTCTATATAATTCATCTCCTTGACCTAAATGCTCATAGGATGACTCAGAGTTTAACTATCAATCCTAATTAGATCATCCACATTGTATTTCAAAATACCAAATCCATCTTACCTTGGTCAAGGTTTTGCTAAATTGAAATATAGTAATGCATTTTCTCCAACTCTTAGAGTGATCAATCCCATCTTGATCACTTATCGACTTCACAAGTACTTGACTATGTCTAGAAACCATCCATTACTGAATTAAAAATTTAGGTAGTCTGATGCTAAAGCACAGTGAGTTGCTTGCAAGTCACTATAGTGATCTCAGGTCTAAGGAATACTTATATCCATATCCCATCAGAGCAAATTTCAACAGCAGAATGCTCTGAAGTTGGTCACATTCAATGATAATGTATCCTTACATCTCACCTATATGCTATATCAGTGTCATCATATTTCTTGGTTAAGAGGACAACCAACCTATATTGCATACAACGACTTATACTCGATAAGCGTTGTCATCTTAATTAACAACGTATCATTTGGTCGTGAACACTTTAAGAACTAATCAATAAATCCTCTCTTTATTAAAACTAAATAATCCTAAGGACTTTATCATAACAAAGAAGTTTATTAGAAGATGTAGACTTTATGATGAAAATGCTAGAATATTATTTTTTAATAATAAATTATTTATAAAATTTAAAATAGCACAATCATCAATAGACTGATGATTGACTTTAGGACATAATTTTTAATAATGGCTTGAAGTGACAATCTTAGCCTTAGATCAACAAGTGAAGATCCTAACTTGCAAAAGGTAAAAAAGATATGATCCCTTTCACTTATTAGACTAGATCTAGTTTTTTGTTTGATGTTGATATGATCAATATCTTTATTTTATTTATTATTTAACTTTTAGATTTGATGCATGCAGGATTCATGTCTTAAGATTCTAGATTTAGAATTTAGTTACATATTTTAAAGATTAATTTGATTATTTTTATGCTTTTGCCTCTCATATTTTGAAAATATTGCAAATACTTTCGAGCAAATCTAGATTTTTTCTTCAATTGGTATCAGAGCCTAGGACTTTTAGACATGATCTCTATGCCTGTATCAGATTATTTATTTAGATTAGATCTCAATTATAATCTAAAATTAAATTTAAAATTAAATATTTAGATCATATAGACTGATCTTATAAGGTTGTCCTACTGTAAGGTTCCCTTATAGTGAAAAGATTGTCCTAGGTTGTGCAGATCTAAAATTAATTATAAGTATATTAGATATGATCTAAGTTAATTTATAATTTAATAAATTTAAAATTATTTAAATATAAAAATAATAAATTTAGATTACACATACTGATATTATAAGGTTGTTCTGTCGTAAGGTTTATCCCTTATAGTGAAAATATTATCCTAGTACGTGTTAATCTAAAACTTAATTATAAAGTGTTAGATGTCATTTAAGAAATTTATGATTAGAATTGAAAGTATTTCAATGAGAATTTTTTGATCATAAATATGTTAAATTTAATCTAAGGTGATTTATGATTATTTAGGATTGAAATTATTTTAATTTGAATTTCACAAAAATATTTAGATTAGATCTAAAGTAGATTCATGATTATGTTATTTGCATATTGATTATGAATCAATCATGCAACTATTTGACAGAATCATGTTATAAAAATATTTTATAAATATTTAAATTATTTTCAAAATGCCGAACTCCAACCCTTAACCTAAAACTTAATTAAGAATTAAGAGTTACTTGATTAGGATCTTGGATTATGAATTGAAGATCCTAAGTCAAAAATCATAATACTTGGGTTAATGGATTAGAGTGAATTAGGTCCATTATTTTGGATTAGACCTTGTTAGATGTGTGCCCTAGAAGCTAGATTAGCCGACACTTCTTAAACACTTTCTAGGGGCATTTTCATAATTTTGACTTAAAATTAATTAAATGATTATTTATTCTATCACATTGTGTATAAGGTGTCTGTGATACATCCATTGAGTTAATAGACATTATAACACATATTCTTAAGAGTTAAGAATTTAAGGCATGTGTTATCATAAATAACTCATAAACTGCTTCTAATCATAGAATCATCATGAGGATGGTGATTGATTCGGAAGATCAGTGTATGATCGCTTTCTTAGGATAGATGAGTCTTGAGTCTATGGTGTGGAGACACTGGAGCAAGAGTATAGATACTCATTAAAAAATAAGGGCACCGAGCATGACCACCTCGAGCAATCATAAGGAAGCCTACCTTCTCATCGATGACTAGCTCGATGCTACAGCATGTGTCTGGTTCTTTGACCTAAGGTGCATCGATAGTTCACCTTGTGGGTGTTATAGTTTGACTACACCATAACTTGATCTTCTAGCCATTTGGAATTCTGAGGTGTATGTTGGCTATAGCATGTTCATTGTAGGAATTGGATCGCACCAAGATGGAATCTATCAACCTTGTTAGAGGAGGAGTGGTTCTATGATGATCATGAGATCGAGTTCTAAAACCCATGGCCATGGTAGTGTAAAATAATAGAAAGGAGTTTCTATTAGAGTTTCACATCAAACTCGAATCGAATGATTCATTCATATGATGGGTATTGGGTTTGATGAGTTCACCTTAACCCTAATCCGATCGAAACTTATGATAGAAGAAATCAATCACACAGGTAGCTGCACCAAGAGGTTCGCTATTCATTTTTGATGGATTGCCATCATATACTACTAGGTGTCACTGGTGGATTTTGGGACTAATTAGAATTATCTTAATGATCGACGATTCCAATTGGATGAATCGAAAGAGTTCTGGTCCATCGAAAGGTGTTTTGATGATATTGATGATTGAGATTATTGGGGGTAAACCTCACTCCCATCGAAGTTTGGTCTGATGCTCAACCAAATATAACTTGTAATCGTAGAAGAGCTTCAATCATGAATTTCTCCTTCCGAATTTTTCCATCAGTCGAACTTCTTTCGGACTTCTATATCAGTCGGACTCCTTCCAAACTTCTCCATCAGTCGAACTCCTTTCGAATTTCTCTACAATCGGACTCCTTTCGGACTTCTCTACAATCGGACTCCTTTTAGACTTCTCCATTAGTTGGACTCCTTTCGGACTTCTATATCAGTCGAATTTCTTTCGAACTTCTCCTTCAGTTGGATTCCTCCATCAAATGAATTCTCCTTTAGAGTTTTCCTCCAAGGATCTACATGCAGATTCCTCCAGCAGATCTACTTTCGGATTCCTCCAGCGGATTCATTTTCAAACTTCTCTAGTGGACTTTCTTCAAGATTTCTCCAGCCATAGAGCTTTCGAGCCCCTTTCAATCAAACTTCCTGTAGCCACCCAAAAGGGTCTCCTCGCCTATGCGAATCTGGCTCTATACATAGTATGAACCAAATCACACATAGACTACCATAGGAGAGTTCGAACTCCACTAGAATTGATATAACTCTAAGTTCATCATCAATCGACATCTACTCTTCCGAACTTCAACTATTAAATCCCAATGAACTGGCACGTCACGATAATAGACATTATCCTTCGTAACAAACTTCATGTGGCTCCAGGCGGCCCACTACCAGACGGTTATGGCTATTGCTCTCAGTTTGTTATAGGCTCCGCCTATAAAAAAAACCCTCCAGATACATTTCTTTCTAGAGTTCTCTTCTCCTTTCCAAAACTCTGCTACTTTTTTTCCTGAGCACTTCATTTCTATTGGCCAGAAAAGCTGACTTGATCATCGGAGGACCCTACTAGAGTACTACCCCCGACTCCAGTCAAGACTTTTCTTGTAGGTCCCCGATGGCAATCTCGTGTTCTCCAGCTTCGGCTCGGCTCTGGTGTCAACCAAATTCTATACCAACAGAATTGGTGCTAGAGAAAGGGCCTTTGAGCCCTTGTTCTAAAAGGAGTGCCCAGTCGATCTTGATCCTTTTCTTCTTTTAATCCTTTGAGATCTATCTCTATTTAATCTTTTTAGCTCAAAAATACCTCCAAAGAAGACAACCACTTGGTGATCCACTGCTTCTACCATCAGATCTGAGCCTGATCCATCCATCCCTACCCCATCACCAACATCTCGACCTCCTCCGTTAGTGATCATAGTAGATCTGGAGCAGTTCAACCTACTGATGTAGCAAGTTCGAGGCCTCACCAAAATGGTGTAGGCCATGCAGCAACCCCCGACGGTGGCTCCATTAGAAAATCTCCCATCAAGATGTCAAGAATCGATCCCAAGGAGGCATACCTTGGTCAGTAGACCTGTCACTCTTGGGAAGGTGAAACAGAGAGCTGAAGAATCTTGTTCTAATCATGATTCCTCTATAGAAGAAACCTTTTCCATCTATAGTCGGAAGCCTTCCAAGATCTATGATTGAGATGATGTTCTCGATCAGAAATTATAGAAAATGGATGGATGGATTGAGGAACTCCGCCATGTTGCCCTGGCTCACCATGACGACATCTGTGCCGACCCTCCTTCTCTGCTCGAGTTATGCAAGAGCCAGTCCTACTGAACTTCAAGTTTTTCTAATTCGAAAGCTATGATGGAACCTATGATCCGGTCGACCATCTGAAGACCTTCCAGATCATGATACTATTCCATGCTGCACTAGATGCCATCTTGTGCTGAGCTTTTCCATCTAGTCTGAAGGGAGCAGCAAGAAGCTGGTACTCGGCACTGAAGCTGGGTACGATCCTTTTCTTCGATCAGATGAGCCATCAGTTTGTGGCTCATTTCGTCAATAGCCGACATTCCAGGTGACGTTCGGACTTTCTCATTAACATCAAACAAAAAGAGAGAAAATTCATCCAGGTTTATGTCAACCGCTTCAATGCCGCTGCCCTTGAGATCCAAAATCTGGACTAGTCTATTGCCATGGCCGCACTGAAGGGTGACCATCAAAAGGATGATCTATCATTCCCTGGAGAAGAAATATCCTAAAGATTTTGCCAATCTACTAGCTCGAGCTGAGGGATACGCTCAAGTTGAAGAGACCTTCAAGTTGAAGGATAAGGAAGCCACAGGAGAGTAGTAGGTGGGCAAATCTAGTAGGCCCATAGTTGAAGAAAAGTCAAATGAAGTTCGGCCGTGCTCTCGGACTCCCCCCAAGAGCAAGCGAGCCTGAACTCCTCGAGCTCGTTATCAAAAAAGTCCTGACAGAAGGGTACGAAGAGGTTCCCCTCCTAGAAGATTTCACAACTACGCCCGCTTAATGCTCCAAAGACTCAAGTACTGATGGAGATCAAGGAGGAACTACCAAGACTAGAGAGGATATGCACTCATCCTAACAAGTGCAGTCCTAACAAATACTGCCTCTACCATCATGACTATGGTCATGATACTGAAGAATGCATTCAGCTCCAAGATGAGATCAAGGAGCTCATCAGGTGAGGCTGGCTTGGCTGATTTCTATGATGTCAGCTCGAAGGAAGAGAGGATAGGCCAAGGGCACTGCTGCAGCCAAAACCACCAAGAAGGAAGGAGCAACAAGAAGATCGGCCACCTCTCGGCATCATCAACACTATCTTTGAAGGACTTCGGTAAGAGGAGGCTAGTGGATCTGAGGGATCGATAAAGAGATAGAGGACTGAAGAACTCGTAGCCTTCACTGAAGTAGATGCACAGGGAGTTCAATTCTCACATAATGATGCGGTTGTAATTGCTTTAAATATTACAGACTATGATGTACGTCATGTCCTTTTTGATAATGAAAGTTTGATCGATGTTTTATTTTATGATGCTTTCTCCAAAATATCTATACCTAATAGTCGGCTTGGATCGATGAACTCCTCGTTGGTGGGCTTTACTGGTGATGCAGTACCTGTTGAAGGTATAATAACTTTGGTTGTGGCTGCAGGACAATATCAAAGGCAGTCCAGGTACATATGAATTTTTTAGTGGTAAAAGCTCTATCCGCTTATAATGCAATCCTCGACTGACCTAGATTGAATGCACTTCGGGCAATAGTGTCGACCTATTACTTGAAAATGAAGTTTCCAACAAGCTATGGGATCGGAGAAGTCAGAGAAGATCAAGCCCTAGCAAGGTATTGCTATTCAATTGTCTTACAGAGGGGTGAGTGGCCAGATCCTTGTTTGATTGATGGGTTGGATGTCCACGACGATCTAGCAAAAGAGCAGGATGAGCCTATGGAAGACCTTGTTTCCATGCTATTGAATGATGGGAATGCAGAGCACACGGTACAGATTGACTCCAACTTAGTAGGAGAAATATGAGAGCAGCTTGTTGAATTTTTATGGAGAAATGTAGATATTTTTGCTTGGATCCTTGATGACATGCCTGGGATAGATGCAGAGATCATGGAACATCGCCTAGCTATTGATCCTAAACATCGGCCAGTGAAAGAGAAGGTGCACAGCCATGCTCTAGAGAGGTAGAAAGCAATTGCAGAGAAAGCTGACAAACTCCTTAAGGCCGAATTCATCCAAGAAGTCAACAATCCGTGCTGGGTCTCTAATGTCGTGCTCATCAAAAAGTCGAACGACAAATGGAGAATGTGTATAGACTTCAAAAAGTTGATCAAAACCTACCCAAAAGATAGCTACCCCTTGCCCAAAATAGATTAGTTGGTGGATGCAACCTTGGGCCATGAGCTCCTCACTTTTGTGCATGCCTTCTCCGACTATAATCAAATCCGGATGGCACAAGAAGATGAGGAGCAAATCACTTTTATCATTAACCGTAGTCTTTACTATTTTAAGGTTATGCCTTTTGGACTCAGAAATGCAAGAGCAACATACCAGCGCCTAGTCAATAAAATCTTCAAGAAGTAGATCGACCACAACATGAAGGTCTATGTAGACGACATGCTTGTCAAGAGCTGAGATTGAATAAATCACATTACCAACCTTGAAGAGATCTTCAGTGCCCTTAGGAGGTCCAAGATGAAGCTGAACCCAACCAAGTGCACCTTCGGCGTAACTTCAAAAAAATTCTTGGGATTCATGGTGTTGAGGCATAGAACTGAAGCAAATCTAGGGAAGATTCGGATCATTCAAGAGATGACTACTCCAAAATCAATCAAAGAAGTTTAGCGCTTGACTGAAAAGGTGGTATCTTTTAATTGCTTTGTCTCGAGGTTGGCCGAGCGATGCATGCCCTTCTTTCAAGTTCTCAAGTAGCCAAAGAACTTCTACTAGACCATCGAATGTCAATAAGCCTTTAAAGAGCTTAAGGACTACCTCTGCTCACCTCTCCTATTGGCCAAGCCCGAACCTAGAGAGGAACAGCCCGAACCTAGAGAGCAGCCCTAGTAGCAGTCCTAGTCAAAGAAGAGGTGAAAGTACAATAATCGATCTATTACATAAGTTAGATTCTGAGGGATGCCGAGGTCAGATATACCAAGCTAGAAAAACTGATATATGCTCTACTTATTGCAGTTTGGAGGCTCTGACCTTATTTTTAGGGGCACACCATAATCTTCCTAACTAATCAATCAATCATGACAGTTCTCCATCGAATGGATATCTCTGAAAGAATAGCAAAAGTGGCAATTGAGCTTACAAAATTTGACATCAACAACCGACCTCGGCCATCGACCAAAGCCCAAGTATTGGCAGATTTTATAGTTGAATGCACCATTTTGGATGAAGTCGAGCTTGAATAGAATGAAACCAACATTCCGTGGTTATGGTCGGGCTCCTCTGAAGAGAGAGCCAACCTTCTTGAAGGTTTTTGGGCCCTATTTATGGATGGCACATCCAATTCTTCTGGTGCAAGTGCAGGACTGATCTTGGTTAACCCAAAGGGAGTCATCGCCAAATATGCGCTACGCTTTGAGTTTCCTACAACTAATAATGGGACCGAATATGAAGCTTTGATCATAGGATTAAATATAGCTAAAGAGTTAGAAGTAGATCGGCTCCAAATCTACAACGATTTTCAACTGATGGTCGGATAGGTTAACTATGGTTATGAAGCCTGGGAGGAAAGCATGATAAAATATTTTGAGAAAGTGATGCTGGGAATATGCACTCTTCCCATATGGATTGATGTGACCGTCAGTGATTAGCCAAGCAACAAGAAAGTACTTCTTAGAGATCTCTATGGAAGCACGATCGAATAAATCAAGGAATAGAGAAGAAGAGAAGAAGAGATTTCTGAAAGAAGAGAGCTTTTATTCAGTATATTTTAGCACTCTTATAACCTTGACCTATTTTTAGTATATATACTTTACAAAGGGTTAAGTCCAAGCTCATAGAAAAACTTTTCAAATCCAAACAACCTACGTACATAAAATAATAACCCATGAAAATTGAGCCGATCCAGTTTCAGATTGAGCCTGCTAACCTATGACTAGGTCGGCTCAGTCTGGGATTGAGCCGACCCACTTATGTACCATGCCAATAGCTCGAAAATACTTATGTACCAGACTGAGCTGACCCAGTTATGTACCATGCCAACAGCTCAAAAATACTGCTCTCTATCTAGATTTTTCTCTAAGACCTAGCCGACCCAGTCCTGGACTGAGCTGACTCAGTCTCAGAGTGAGTCGGCCTAGTTTCTAAACTTTACTATTGAGACTAATTCTTCTTCTGACTCGCTTTCATCTTTCCATGACCTGTCTTCTCATGTTTTCAAGACTTGAGAGTGCCACTTCTGAGTTCACATTCTCCACCTTGGTGCTTCAAAGTCCTTATGAACTCATCTCTTCTCAATGGACCCATCCATGCCACACATCTCTGAAAGCTATCTCTGGGGAGTACCTTTGTGAGTTCATCAAACTGATTCTCCTTAGTATGGACCTTCATCAGTTCCACTTCACCTTCCTCCACCAACTCTCTGATCTTGTGGTACCTCACGTCTATATGCTTTGTGCGCGCATGATAGACTGGGTTCTATGCTAACAATAGAGCACTCTGACTATCACTGAATAGTGTAACCTTGCTCTGGTCCACCCCCAACTCATCAATCAGCCTCCTAAGCCAAAGGACTTCCTTTGCAGTCTCTGTTGTCCTAATGTACTTGACCTCTATGGTAGACAAGGCCGTGATTGGCTGAAGGGTTAATCTCCAAGAAACCAGTCTATCATATATACAGAAGAGATATCTAGTAGTAGATCTCCTTGTATCAAGATTATCAGCATAATTTGCATCAATAAATCCTTCCAGAGGATCTGAACCTTCACACATCTTCATAGATTGTTCTCCAAATCCTCCTGACTATCCACCAAATACCAAACCATAATCCTTTGTTCCATGCAGATATCTCAATATCCATTTCAATGCTTTCCAGTGTTCCTTCCCAGGGTTAGCCATGTATCTACTAGCTGTGCTCACAACATGTGCTATATCTAGTCTACAACACACCATAGTGTACATCACACTACCTACAGCATTTGCATAAGGAACTCATTTCATGTACTCTCTCTCCTCTTTTAACTGGGGGCACTGTAACTTGGAGAGAGACATATGGCTCAGTAATGACGTCTCTGCAGGTTTGGCCTTCTCCATCCCAAATCTCTTCAGAACCTTCTAGACATATTTTTCTTGTGACAAATGGAGCACTCCTTTGCACCTATCTCTGCAAATCTCCATTCAAAGAATTTTCTCAGCTGGATCCAAATCTTTCATCTCAAATTTAGATGATAATATTCTTTTCAACCTTTTCACAGCATCTATGCTTATACTGGCTATGAGCATATCATCTACATATAATAATAGGTACAGGGCATCCTCATCTACATCCTTGACGTAGACACAACAATCATGTTCACATCTGCTAAAACCCAAGCTCAAGACAAAGCTATCAAACCTTCGATACCACTGACGAGGGAATTGTTTCAAGTCATACAAAGACTTCCTGAGTAAACACACCTTTTCTTCCTATTCCATCTCCATGAAACCATCTGACTGCTTCATGTAAATTCTTTCCTCCAAAGTTTCATGAAAGAAAATCGTCTTCACGTCTATCTATTCTAATTTCATGTTATAATGTACCACCAGTGACAGCAAAACTCGAATAGATGTATGACGTACCATAGAAAAAAAAATTTTGTGTAGTCAATCTCTTCTCTTTGTGAGTATCCCTTTGCTACCAGCCTTGCTTTGAATCTGACTTCACCTTATTTTGAAGGTACTTTTTTTTTTGTGAATATCCACTTTGAGCCAATAGATCGAGCACCCTTTGGAAGATCCACCAGCTGCCATGTCTGATTCTTCTTAAGTGATTCCATTGTTAGATATGTGTGTCTTAGAAGCCAAAATTAGCTGACACTTGTAATACATATCTAAGGACAAAATTATAATTTTGATTATAATTAATAAAATAAATTATTTTCTATCATAATGTGTATTTGAAAGTGTCTGTGATACATCCCTTAAGTTAATGGTAATGATGGTTCGTATTTTCAAGAGTTGAAAATTTATGACATGAATTTTCATTATTAACTCATAAAATGCTCTCGATCGTAGGATCATCATGAGGATGGTGATTGATCCAGAAGGTTGATATACGATTGCTTCTTTAGGATAAATGAGTCTTGAGTCTATGGTGTAGAGATATTAGAGCAAGAGTATAGGTATTCGTTAGAGAACGAGGGCACTGAGCGTGATCACCTCGAGCAGTCATGAGGAAGTCTATCTTCTCATCGATGATTGGCTCAAAGCTGTAGTGGTGTGTCTGATTTTTTGATCTGAGGTGCATTGGTAGTTCACCTTGAGGGTGTTATAGTTTGACTACACCATAACTTGATCTCCTAGCCATTCGAAATCCTGAGGTATATGTTGGCTATAGTATGTTCATTGTAGGAATTGGATTGGACCAATAGGGGATCTATCTACCTTGGTAGATGAGGAGCAATCCTATGATGATCATGAGAATTAGGTCCATAAGCCCATGGCCATGGTATAGTAAAATAATAGAAAGAGTTTCTATTAGGATTTTCACATTAGACTTGAATCGAATGATTAATTCATATGACAGAAATTAGGGTTTGATGAGATCACCTTAACCCTAATTTGATCGGAGCTCAAGATAGAAAAACTTAATCACACAAGTAATTGCACCAAGAGGTTTATTTTTAGTTTTGATGAGTTGCCACTATATGCTGCTAGGTGTCACTAGTGGATTTTGGGAGTAATTAGAATGATTTGGATGATCGATCATACTAGTTGTCTGAATTAGAAAAGTTTTGATCCATCGAAAGGTGTTTCGATGATGTCGATGATAGAGATCATGATGTATCTTATTACCATTCGAAATTGAACCTAACTAGGTCACACAAACAAGAGTTTGGATCTGCATATCATCAATTGGACTAATCTAGTTCAATTGATTTGAGTAAGATTCAATTTGGTTCAAGAAAATCGTGCTAGCACACGATTGAGCCTAATGTTCTCCTTCAACAATCATTAAAGCTTGTGTCAACTGAGCCAAATATATTTAGGCTAACTTAAGAACCTTTACTTGATCTGACTAGAGCTTGTCCAAGTTAGAAAAGAGTTGTCTTAATTTATGAGATAAATTTGAGACAACACCTGCCATTTTTCATCACCTACTAAATCTTGTTCTTGGACTTTGGTCAAATGTTGACCTTTGACACTTAGACATCTGCCCATATGTCATGCACCCATAGAAGAGAACATGGGGGTTTGTCCCCCTACTAAAAAGCAAAAAGAGAGGAGGTGCACACCTAGGGAGGCATGAGCCCAATGAGGATCACGCTTGGAGTCCCATATAGATGGGACTCCAAGCTGCTTCATGGTTTCAACTTTGGTGGCACCAAGGAGTCCTATTTGATCAGTCTTGACACCACCTAAGGAAGTTTATGAGGGACTCTAATCTGATTAGATCAGATGATGTCATCCCATCAATCAAATTTAGATCTGATTGCACAAAGAGCCATGATTGGCCAGAATGATGTGCTACTGCATGGCGCAGCAGGATCTATATTGAAGAAAAAATCCTAATTTTTCGGATCAGATTAGTTCAGATCTGATCGGATCAAGAGATATATTTTAAAAATTTTTCTCTTTGATCTAAATCAAATTTAGGATATTTTAGATCAGATCTTTATTATTCTAATAATAAAAATAAAATCTAGATAAATTAAATTAAATTAAATTTACCTTGACGTAGGGTAATCCTATTACCCGTTGATGATCCTATAAGCAGCGGAAGGTTCTAGATCTAGCCATGCAAGTGCCTGGCCTCTATCGGTATCCACTCGAACTGGATCTAGAGATCCTCTTCTTTTCTATCACATCTCCAAAAATTATATCTAAATCTAATTTGGAGGATCTTCAAAATATCTTTCGAAGATCAGTAGTTGTCCTTTGCAGCAGCGCAGCCTTCTAGCTTTCTGTCGCCTTTCTCTCATCTAGATTGCACCAACTTGGATCCCAAACTCCTTTAGGTGTGGAGAGGAGAGGGAGAAGATGGACTTAACATGGAGGAGGAGAGAAGAGGCAGCCTTGGGGCATGGGAATTTTTAATGCTTTTTGAGTTGGGCGCAGGGTCTTATTTATAGACTATGCATGATCCAACTCCTCTTCTTCCCAACCAATCACAACCCTTTGTGAAATCAGATCTAAATCTGATTGGTGGGAATAGAGTCCCTTGGATTCCTCCTTAGATGGTGCCTAAGACCAGTCAAACTTGGTTCTTAGGAGAAGTCTAATCGGAATCCAAAAAGGAGATGGAGTCCCTATCCAACAAGGGACTCCTGGGCGCCTCCAGCTTGGGCACACGCCAAGGGTGGCGTGCGCCCTCCTCCTTGCCAGGTTCTGGTAGGGGGACAAGCCCCCACCAGCTCTCCAATAGGTGCATGACACATGTGGATAGAAGTCAAAGTGTCAATGGTCAACATTTGACCAGTCAAAGGTCAACTTTTGACCAAAGTCAAAGGACAAGAAATGGCAGGTGACCAAAAATGGCAGGTATTGTCTTACAAAATAAGACAACCCTTTTCTGACTTGGACAAGCTCCAGTCAGACCAAGTGAAGGCCTCTGATCGAGCACAAACTCCTTTGGCTCAGTCAGGACAACTATTTATGATAGTAAAAGAAGAACGTTAGGTTCAATCGAGTGCTAGCACGATTTTCTTGAACCTAATTGAATCTCATTCAGATCAATTGAACTGGATCAGTTCAATTGATGATCACCAGATTCAAACCCTTGTTTGTGTGACCCAGTTAGGTTCAGTTCTGTATGGTAATGGGATATGTCATGATCTCTATCATCGACATCATCGAAACTCCTTTCATGGATCAGAACTCTTCTGATTCGAACAGCTAGAATGATCGATCATCTAAATCATTCTAATTGCTCCCAAAATCCACCAGTGACACCTAGCAGTATATGGTGGCAACCCATCAGAGCTGAATGCGAACCTCTTGGTGCAGCTACCTGTGTGATTAAGTTCTTCTATCTTGAGCTCCGATCAGATTAGGGTTAAGGTGAACTCGTCAAACCCTAGTCTCTGTCATATGATGTAATCATTCGATTCAAGTCCGATGTGAAAATCTAAATAGAAACTCTTTCTATTATTTCACTCTGCCATGGCCATGGGCTTCTGGACTTGATTCTCATGATCATCATAGGGCTGCTCCTCTACCACCGAGGTAGATAGATTCCATCTTGATGCAATCCAGTTCCTACAATGAACATGCTATAGCCAACATACACCTCAGGGTTCCATATGGCTAGGAGACCGAGTAATGGTGTAGTCAAACTATAACACCCTCAAGGTGAACTGTCGATGCACCTCAGGTCAAAGAACCAGACACACCACTGCAGCATCGAGTCAGTCATTGACGAGAAGGTAGACTTCCTAATGACTACTCGAGGTGGTCACGCTCAGTGCCCTCGTTCTCTAACGAGTACCTATACTCTCGCTCCGGATGTCTCCACACCGTAGACTCAAGACTCATCTACTAAAGAGAAGCGATTGTACACCAACCTTCCGGATCAATCACCATCCTCGTGATGATCCTATGGTCGGGAGCATTTTATGAGTTAATAATGATTATTCATGTCTTAAATTTTCAACTCTTGAAAATATGAATTATCATTACCATTAACTCAAAGGATGTATCACAGACACTAAATACACATATGTGATAGAAAATAACCCATTTTATTGATTATAGTCAAAATTATAATTTTGCCCCTAGAAGTGTATTACAAGTGTCAGCCAATTCTGGCTTCTAGGGCACATATATCTATAATCTCCCATTTGTCCTAAAGCCAATTGGCTACAAGTCTAAGTCCCATCTTCTCAAGGTGGGCTTCGATCTTCTACTGGCCTAATGACTTTGTAAGCGGGTCTTCCACATTATCTATGGAGTCGACTCTCTTGACCTCGAAGTAACCCTTCTCGAGGTAATCGCGGATGAGGTGGTATCGCCGCTCAATGTGCTTGGATTTTTGATGAGACCTCGGCTCCTTAGCAAGGACTATGGCACCATTGTTGTCGCAGTATAGAGGAATGGCATCTGATGGCATTACTCCGATTTCTGCAGCAAACTTTTTATACTAGAATGCTTCCTTCGTAGCCTCTGATGCAGCGATATATTCTGCTTCCATGGTGGAATCTGCTATCACGATTTGCTTGGAACTCTTTCAGCTGACAGCACCACCATTGCACACAAATAGACTCCCAGATGTTGACTTTCAATCATCTACATCGGACATGAAATCCGAACCTGTGTATCCCTGGACTTGGAGTTCTCCATTACCAAAGACCAACATCATATCCTTAGTTCTTCTCAAGTACTTAAGGATACATTTTACAGAAGTTCAGTGTTCTTCGTCTGGATTTGATTGATATCTGCTTGTGACACTCACAGCATGGGCTATATCAGGTCGTGTACATAGCATGGCATACATGAGGCTCCCTATTGCAGAAGCATAAGGGATCTTGCTCATGCGTTCTATTTCCTCAGGTGTCCTAGGGCACATCTTCTTGGAAAGATGAATATCATGTCTGAAGGGTATTAATCCCCTCTTAGAATTTTCCATACTAAACCTCTTTAGTACTTCCTCTATGTACATCTTCTGTGAAAGTCCTAGCATCCTATTCGGTCTATCCCTATAGACCTTAATTCCTAGAATAAAGGATGCTTCACCTAGGTCTTTCATGGAGAATTCCTTGGACAACCATATTTTGACTGTCATCATCATGAAAATATCATTCCCAATAAGGAGGATGTCATCCACGTACAATACGAGGAAGACAACAGCGCTCCCACTGATCTTTTTGAAGACACACGATTCCTCTTCATTTTTGATGAAACTAAATGTTTTGATCACATCATTGAAATGAGTATTCCAAGCTCTGAGATGCTTGCTTAAGTCCATATATGGACCTTTGCAGCTTGCAAACCTTGTGATCAGTATCACTGGATGTGAAACCTAGCAGTTGTTCCATATAGATATCTTTCTCAAGATATCCATTTAAGAACGCCATTTTCACATCCATTTGCCATATTTCATAATCAAAATAGACTGCAACGGCAAGCAATGTGCGGATGGATTTTAGCATAGCCACTGGGAAAAAGGTATCTTGATAGTCAATGCCTTCGCGTTGACTATAGTCTTTTGCCACTAGTCTAGCCTTGAATGTCTCCACATTTCCATCTACACCAATCTTTCTCTTGAAGATCCATTTACACCCAATAGGTACTATACCTTCTGGTGGATCTACCAAGGTCCAGACTTGGTTTGAGTGCATCGAGTCAATTTCTGACTGCATTGCCTTTAGCCATTTCTCAGAGTCGATATCTGATATCGCCTTGTCATAGGTTTCGAGATCATCACCATGAGCACCATTACCTACAAGGAATATTTTCTCTACTTCCTCTGAAATAATACCTAAGTATCTTTCAGGGGGATAAGAAACTCTTTCCAATCTAAGAGGTGGAGGAGGTAGTGTTCTTATTGGCTCAACCTGATTTGGTTCCAATTGGTCCTTAGCTCGTTGTACTTGTGAGACTTTCTCATCAAGCTTGATCTATTTTCCAATGCCGCTGTCTTGAATAAATTATTTTTCAAGAAAGATGGTATGTCGACTTACAATCACATTGTGGTCTTCTGGAATATAGAAATAGTATCCTAATGACTCTTTAGGATATCCTATGAATCGAGCTCTGAAGGACCTAAACTCTAACTTGTCCGCTTGTTGTCTTTTGACATGAGTCGGACAACCCCAAATTCTGAGATGACTCAGACTTAGTTTCTTACCGTGCCATATCTCATACGGTGTGGTAGGAACGGTTTTAGAGGAAACTCTATTCAGTAGATAGATTGAAGTTAACAATGAGTGTCCCCAAAGAAAATCAGGGAGGTCTGTGAAGCTCATCATAGATCGAACCATATCCAATAGAGTCTAATTTCTCCATTCTGAAATCCCGTTGAGTTGAGGTGTTCTTGGTGGAGTCCATTGAGAGACTATGCCATTTTCCTTTAGATAGTCTAGGAATTCTCGGCTAAGGTATTCATCTCCTCTATCTGATTGAAGAACCTTAATGGGTTTTCCTATTTATTTTTCTACTTCATGTCTGAATTCTTTGAACTTTTCAAAAGCTTCAGACTTGTGTCTCATAAGATACACATACCCATACCTAGATAGATCATCGATAAAGATAATGAAGTAGACAAAATTGCCTTTAGCCGGCACATCAAATGGACCGCACACATCAGTATGTACTAGGGCAACGAGATCTGTGGCCCTTTCCCATGTCCTATAAAAGGGAGTTTAGTCATTTTGCTCTGAAGACAAGATTCACAAGTTGGATATGACTCAAAAGTCAACGGACTCAATAGCCCATTTTTCTCCAATTTGTTGATCCTATCTTCTGCTATATGACCTAGTCTCAGGTGCCATAGATATCTATCATTTAGACTATCCCTAGGTCATTTAGCATTCACATTTTGCTCGATAGTTAAAATAGGTACATCAATATGTAGCTGATAAAGACCATTAATAAGGAAACTATTTGCAATTTTATTTCTTTCATAAAGAATGTTACAATGGTCCTTAAAGAAGGTGATTACATAACCTTCTTGTGCTAAGCATGAAACAGAAATCAAATTTCTACTAGCTGCAGGCACAAAATAACAGTCTTTCAAAACTAAGTCTAAACCAGATGGTAATCGAAGAGGGTATGTTCCCATGGCTACTGAAGCAACTCTTGCTTCATTACCGACACGTAGGATCATATCTCCATCCCTCAACCTCCTGCTATCCTCAAGACCCTGCATGGAAGTGCACAAATGAGCACTAGAACCAGAGTCAAGCACCCAACTAGATGCAGAAGAAACCATAAGGTTAGACTCAATAACGAGCATACCTTCAGAAGGATCTTCCTTCTTGTTCTTCAAGGTGGCCAGGTAAGTAGGGCAGTTCCGCTTCCAATGGCGTACGCCTATGGTGGCGTGCGCCCTCCTCCTTGCCAGGTTCTGGCAGGGGGATAGGCCTCCACGAGCTCTCCAATAGCTGTGTGACATGTGGTCAAAAGTCAAAGTGTCAATGGTCAACATTTGACCAGTCAAAGGTAGACTTTTGACCAAAGTCAAAGAACAAGAAATGGCAGGTGACCAAAAATGGCAGGTAATGTCTTATAAAATAAGACAACCTTTTCTAACTTGGACATCCTCTAGTCAAACCATATGAAGGCCTCTGATTGAGCACAAACTCCTTTGGCTCAGACAGGATAACTTATTTATGATAGAAAAAGAAGAACGTTAGGTTCAATCGAGTGCTAGCACGATTTTCTTGAACCTAATTGAATCTCATTCAGATCAATTGAACTAGATCAGTTCAATTGATGATCACCAGATTCAAACCCTTGTTTGTGTGACCCAGTTAGGTTCAGTTCTGTATGGTAATGGGATATGTCATGATCTCTATCATCGACATCATCGAAACTCCTTTCATGGATCAGAACTCTTCTGATTCGAACAGCTAGAATGATCGATCATCTAAATCATTCTAATTGCTCCCAAAATCCACCAGTGACACCTAGCAGTATATGGTGGCAACCCATCAGAGCTGAATGTGAACCTCTTGGTGCAGCTACCTGTGTGATTCAGTTCTTCTATCTTGAGCCCCGATCAGATTAGGGTTAAGGTGAACTCGTCAAACCCTAGTCTCTGTCATATGATGTAATCATTCGATTCGAGTCCAATGTGAAAATCTAAATAGAAACTCTTTCTATTATTTCACTCTACCATGGCCATGGGCTTCTGGACTTGATTCTCATGATTATCATAGGGCTGCTCCTCTACCACCGAGGTAGATAGATTCCATCTTGATGCCATCCAGTTCCTACAATGAACATGCTATAGCCAACATACACCTCAGGGTTCCATATGGCTAGGAGATCGAGTAATGGTGTAGTCAAACTATAACACCCTCAAGGTGAACTGTCGATGCACCTCAGGTCAAAGAACCAGACACACTACTGCAGCATCGAGTCAGTCATTGATGAGAAGGTAGACTCCCTAATGACTACTCGAGATGGTCATGCTCAGTGCTCTCATTCTCTAACGAGTACCTATACTCTCGCTCTAGTGTCTCCACACTGTAGACTCAAGATTCATCTAATAAAGAGAAGCGATTGTACACCAACCTTTCGAATCAATCACCATCCTCATGATGATCCTATGGTCGGAAGAATTTTATGAGTTAACAATGATTATTCATGTCTTAAATTTTCAACTCCTGAAAATATGAATTATCATTACCATTAACTCAAAGAATATATCACAGACACTAAATACACATATGTGATAGAAAATAACCCATTTTATTGATATTAGTCAAAATTACAATTTTGCCCGTAGAAGTATATTACAAGTGTCAGCCAATTCTGGTTTCTAGGGCACATATATCTAACAATGTGCACCCCGGATGAATTGTGTGAAGAGGGAGGGTTCACACCCCTTCTTAGTGTGCAACCCTTGTGGATAAAGCCTTGGGTGTTGGGAGGTTATCCATTCAAAAGAGTTTAAATGGGTCTTATTGAGTTTGAAAAGTTCAAACTCCCTGAAGATAATTCATCTATGCCTAACCTTCTCTCATCTAGATAAAATGGTGCATTTCTCTTGAAATTTTGTGCAAAAAAATTCATGAGAATTCAGATATGGGGCGTGAAGGCTTGGGAGGAGTCCTTCTGCTTAAGCAAATTGACCTTGTCAATTGCTTAAAGCCCTAGGGCTCTAGGCTTCAAGTTTGTCTATAAATAGATGACCAGGCCAAGGGTTGGCCATCACTTAGCCCATGGCTAGACTCTGCCTATTCCTCTCCTCTATGCCTCCTCTCCCTCTTCTCTATGCCCAAGAGTTGGGCCGACCAACACTTAGAGAGTGCAAGTGCTGCTGCTGCAAGACTGCATCAAGAGGTTTCCATTCATGTGATGATCGACCTGCTGCTGGAAATTAGATCGAATGCACACCTAGAAGTTTTAGATTTAGATCATCTGAGATCAAATCTAGATGAAGAAGGCTTTTAGATCTAACCCAAGTGGATGCTAGTAGAGGTCGGTGGCTCAAGTTAGAACCTTCATCAACTTCCAAATCATCGCAGCAAGCAAAGGGTTCGCTTGCAACAGGTGGTATTAGATACTATTATTTTATATTTTATTTTTAGATCTATCTAATCAAATTTGAGAACTCTTAGATTTGATCATACTAGTATTAAAATTTTTAAAATTTTGCTGCACGACCTAATCTGATCAGGTCGATCCTATATTTGTAGTTTTTTCTTCAATGTGGACAGGATGTAAGCTAGTACTTTCATACCTTAGGGTATGGGATTGTCCGACTAACGTCAAGTATTTAATGATAGATAAACTTAGATCTAGGTCTGACAAGTACACTTTCATAGGGTACCCAAAAGAAACTAAAGGATATTTTCTATTGTGCTAATAAACAAAAGATGTTTGTCAGTCTTAAGGCAATCTTTTTAAAAAAGAAGTTTCTTGGTGAAGGTATTTTTGCCTCTAAGGTTGATCTTGAGAAAGTTTAATAGGTAGAAAAACTCATACAATTGATTGAATCTGAACCGAATTTGATTAGATCAAACTTGGAGCCGACTATACCTGCACCATTAAAACAATTCGATAGAGTATTATGTCAACCAAAAAGATACTATGGTTTCTTGGTTTGGAACAATGATCTCATCAAACTTGATGAGAACAATAAGGATTCGATTATCTATATAGATGCAATGCAGAGACCTAATTCTGAGAAATAGCTTGAGACTATGAAATCCAAGATGGAGTCCAAGTCCATGAAGGTCAACTATGTGTGGACATTAGTTGATCCACCTGAAGGGGTTAAACCCATTAGGTATAAATGGGTCTTCAAAGAAAAATAGAGTGTCGACGGGAAGGTGGAGACCTATAAAGCCTATCTGATTGCCAAGATATCGTTAATGTTATAGTATTGAATATGATGAGATATTTTTCCTATGGCAATGCTCAAATTCATTCAGATTATGCTTGCGATAGCTATTTATCTGGACTATGAGATCTGACAGATGGATGTGAAGATAGCTTTCCTAAATGAAGAGCTGATTGAAAAGGTGTATACGATACAACCTAAAGATTCACTTCCATAAATGAGTCCAAGGTGTGTAAGCTTCAAACATCCATTTATGGATTGATGTAGGCATCTCAAAGTTGGAATATGTATTTTTATAAGATGATCAAAATGTATGGCTTCATTAAGAATGGAGAAGAACGCTGCTGCATTTATAAGTGGGCAAATAATCTCATAGTGGTGTTCCTTATTCTGTCATGGATGATATTCTCTTAATCAGGAATGACGTTCTTGTACTACTGGAAATAAAAATATGGCTATCATCTCAGTTCTCCATGAAAGACTTGGATGATGCATCCTACATCATAGGGATGAAGATCTATAGGGATAGATCTAAAAGAATGCCTGAATTATCCCAGTCCACGTACATAGAAACTATGCTGAAACAGTTTAGCATGGAGAATCTCAAGAAGGTCTATCTTTTGATATGCCATAAAATTTTTCTCTCTAAGAAGGATTGTCCAACAACTCCTAAAGAGAGAGAGTATTGAGTAGAATTCGATATGCTTCAATAGTGGGATCTATCATGTACATCATGATATGTATGAGACCAGATGTGGCATACTCAATAGCGAAAGTGAGTAGATACCAATTTGATGTAGGGAAGAACCGCTGGAAGGTTGTAAAAACTATCCTTAAATATTTAAAAAGTACTAAAGACCAATGGCTAATTTATGGTGAGTCAGATTTGAAACTTATGAGATTTATAGACTTTAGCTTTCAATCTGACCATGATGATAGTAGAAGCATGTCAGATTATGTATTTATCCTGAATGGTGGAGCCGTCTACTAGAAGAATTCTAAGCAGCACACTATGGCAGCTCAGTTTGTAAGGTAGAGTACATCACAGTATCTGATGCTGTAAAAGAAGCTGTGTGGTTGAGAAAATTCATCATCAAGCTTAGAGTGGCACATACTGCACCACTACCACCTAGTCCGGGAGATTGTGAATTGAGGTGATGTCGACTTTTAGAAGATCAATAGAAAGAAGAACCTGGCTGATCCCTTCACTAAAGCCTTAGCAGTAAAGAAGTTCAATAGCTACTAGTTGAAGATGGATATTAGATACTATACTGAGTGGCTTTAGGATGGTTGGAGTTGTTGAAAAGTGTGTCCTAAAGCCATTCATCAGCCTATTGATGGTTGTGCTATCCTTTGTAAATGTAAATTATTTATTATAAATAAAAGTTTATTTTGACGTTCTTTCATCACAAGTCTACATTTTCTAATGAACTCCTGTATTATGATGAAGTTCTTAGGACTATTTAGATTCGATAAAGAGAGAGTTTATCGATTAGTTCTTAAACTATTTGCGATCAAATGATACGTTGTTAACTAGGATGACAACATTTATCGAGTGTAGGTCATTGTGTGCCATATGGATTGGTTGTCCACTTAACCAAGGAGTGTGGAGATACTGGTATAGCATACAAGTGAGGTATAGAGGTATATTATCACTAAATGTGATCAACTTCAAAGCATTCTGCTATCAAGAATTGCTCTAATGGGATATGGGTATAAGTATCCCTTGGATCTTAGATCACCATGGTGACTTGCAATAACTCACTATATTTTGGTATCAAACTATCTGAATTTCTAGTTCAGTGATGGAATATTTTTAGGCATAGTCAAGTGCTTGTAAAGTTAGTGAGTGATCAAGACGGGATTGGCCACTCTAAAAGTTTGGAGATAATGCATAGCTATATTTTAATTTAGTAAAATCTTGGCTAGGATAATCCATGAGATGGATTTGATATTTTCAAATATAACGTGGATGATCTCATTAGGGTTGACAGTTGAATCTTGAGTCATCCTGAGCATTTATAGTTAAGGAGATGAATTATACAAAAGCCATATCCATATGAGTTCTAAGAGTGTTGCTTTATACATTCGACCTATCCAGCCATCGGATATCATTGCTAGATGGTCACTTCGATTGGTACAAAAATTTATTCCTATGTTATTGACTTAGGTTCAAACCTATGAGGTTGCACATAGTAGAGATCTCGATCGAAATTGGATGGTTGATCAATGGTTAAGAATCATTTTAGAGTCAAACAGTCAATACGATTGATGTTTAACTTAGTGCAAGTATTGTAGGAGGATTAATTAGCAATCGAATTACTAATTAGTTCAATCTGATTGAGCTTAAGGACTGAGATCGAGTCAAATTGAATAAAATTCAATTAGATTTAGTTTGGGCTTAATTAGATCAAGTCCAATTGATTTATAGGATAAGCCAATTGCAAGGAAGAACATGTTCTTGTTCAATTAGGACTTATATGTACCTAATTTTTAATTTGATTATAATTTAAAGTAAATTTAAATTTAATTTAATTTAATTTAATTAAGCTCTTAGTTGGACGAAGATCATCCTTAATTGGGTTGCATAATTTTGATTTGATTGGGTTCAGAAATTAGTAGGACTAAGTCAAAACATGGAGCCCCAGTCTGACTGGGACTCTCTCTCCTTGCACCATCTAGCTATTAGATGTGTGCCCTAGAAGTCAAATTGGCTAATACTTGTAAATACTTTCTAGAGATATTTTTATAATTTTAACTTATAATTAATAAAAAAAAAAAATTTTCTATCGCATTCATATATAAAGTGCCTATGATACATCCATTGGGTTAATGAATATGATAATACATATTCTCAAAATTGAAAATTTCTAGCATGTATTATCATAATTAACTCATAAATTACTTTCGATCATAAGATCATCATGAGGATGGTGATCGATCTAAAAGATTGATGTACGATCACTTTCTTTGGATAGATGAGTCTTATGTCTATATTTTGGAGACATCAGAGCAAGAGTATAGGTACTTATTAAGAATAAGGGCACTAAGTATGACCACCTTGAGCAGTCATAAAGGAGTCGAGCTTCTCGTCCATGACTAGCTCGATGCTACAGTCATGTGACTAGTTCTTTGATCTGGAGTGCATTGGTAGTTCACCTTGAGTATGTCATAGTTTGACTACATCATAACTTGATCTCCTAGCCATTTGGAACCTTGAGGTGTATGTTGGCAATAGTATGTTCATTATAGGAATTGAATCACACCAAGATGGGATCTATCAACTTTGGTAGAGAAAAAGTAATCTTATGATGATCATAAGATTGAGTCCTAAAGCCCATGGCCATGGTAGTGTGAAATAATAGAAAGAAGTTTCTATTAGGATTTCATAATGGACTCGGATCGAATGATTCATTTATATGACAAGTTTTGGATCTGACGAGTTTACCTTGATCTAGATCCTATCGGAGCTCATGATAGAAGAACCTAATCACATAGTTGGCTGCACTAAGAGGTTCATATTTGGTTCTAATGGATTGCTACCACATACTGCTAGGTATCATTGGTGAATTTTGGGATCAATTAAAATTATCTTGATGATTGACGATTCTAATTGGATGAATCAGAAGAGTTCTAGTCCATCAAAAGATATTTCGATGATGTCAATGATGGAGATCATGACATGTCCCATTGCCATATTGAATTGAACCTAACTAGATCATACAAACAAGGGTTTAGGTCTGGATGTCATTAATTGGACCAATATAGTTCGAGTGATTTGGATTAGATCCAATCAAGTTCAAGAAAATCATGCTAGCACATGATTGGACCTGACTTTCTCCTTCTATGGACTTTTTGGTTGGTCTGAATTCTGTTAAATCTGATTTGGCTCATCCAGGAATCCTGTATGGATTTATCCTAGTTTGACTAGACCTTATCCTGATCAGATCAAGGCTTGTTTCGATGAGATTAGGGCTTGTCCTAGTCTTATGCAAGGGGCATCAGGACAAGGGTCACTTTGACCCAGTCTTTATAGGAAAGTAGGGAAGGGGCATGCACCCCCTAGAGATTATCTTGGGGTGCACACCCCTAGGTGATTTGCATGAGAGAGGAGGGTGCACACCCCTCTTGGCATGCACCCTTAGTGGATATACATGGGGTTTATCCATTCAAAGTGTTTGAATGGGTCAAGGCATTTAAAAACATTCAAACACCTTAGGAAATTTTATCTCTACACTAAGTCCCCATTATCTGATAATAAGGTGCCATATTTTCCTTTATTTTGTGCGACAACAATAAGGAGAAATCAGAAGTGGGTGTGGGAGGCTTGAGAGAGTCCTTCTGCTTTAAGCAAAGTGGTTGCTTAAAGCCATAGGACTCTAGGGTTCTAGTTATGTGTATAAATAGTGTTGCCAAGGTATGGCTACCCAAGGGGTGGTGAATTGGGTTTCTAAAATTTAAGCTTAAGATATGAGCAATTCAAACTAATTAAGTATTTAGATGAAACTAGCTATATAATGTGCAGTGAATAAAAGTAATAGAGCAAAAGCATACAATCATAAATACATAAATTTTATAGTGGTTCGGTGCCAAACTCAGCACCTACATCCACTCCCCAAGTATACCCCTTAGGAATTCAACTATAATTCTCAACTAGAATTATAGTCCGATTATTTTTTAGGCTCATAATTAAACCTAGTTGATTATTTCTGGCTCACCAACCAAAATCGTATACGATTATTTTTTGAACTCACAATCAACCTAGTTGGTTTTTTTCGGATCACCAACCAAAATCGTACACGATTGTTTTTTAGATTTACAATCAACCTAGTTGGTTTTCTCCAGATCACCAACCAAAATCTCATAAATGATTGTTTTCTTCGGACTAACAATCAACTCCAATTGGTTTTACCCTTAGCTCACCAATCAAATTAATACAATATCCAACTCGAGGCTTGGACCAATCCAAGTTTCTCATTCCAAGAAACTTGAAATAAAATATAAAATTATAATTTAAAACAAACTCTATAGAACCCAAGAGAAAAAAATCTAGATTGCTTTGCTTGTAGGGTTGATTTCTTCTCTTTGAATGCTTGAGGAAGTAGGAGATGATCTTCAATAATGATGGCCTAACTTCTCTTAGATTTGAGGATGTTGGAAGGACAAAGAATGTCTGAAAATCACTCCTTTCTTACTCTTTTCAGCTCACTCTTCTTTCTTTCTTAATGGATACTCAATAAACTCTCTAAAAGCTATCTCTTAATGCTTCAAGTATTTTTTTAAATATCCTTGTGGTTTCCTACCATTACAAGTCATCATCATAGGCTTCTGGAAGTGATCTAGCAATCGAAAGATCCAAAATAGTCGTTGGAAGACATGTGGAGTGAAAAAGCTATAGAACTAAAAACTAGCCATTATAGGCATAAGGCTGGCTCAGTTTTAAACTGGGTCAGCTCAGTCCAAACTGGGTCAGCTCGGTTTTCAGTTAGATTGGCTCAGTCTCAAAAATCCTAAAATACTATTTCCATCTTCTTTTGTTGTCTGAGACTAGGATAGCTCACCTTCTGACTAGGTTAGCCTAGTTCAACTAGGTCAGCTCGATTTTTAGCTGGATCAGCTCAGTCCCTTGGATCATAAAAATTTAGTTTTCTGCCCTTTCTATTTTCTACTTTCACTGAGATTAGGTCGGCTCAGACTCAGACTAGGTCAGTCTAGTTTGCATACTATGCATGCCAAAGATCATTTGTGATCCTTTCTTCTCTAAATTTCTTTATAGGCTAGACTTATCCTTTTTATCTTGATTTAATCTTCATTTTGACCTCTTAAAAGATGTATCCATTTTAAAATTTTTTCTCTAAAATCTTGAGTAATGAATCTCCATTTGGATGAGTGGAAATATTTAAAGTTTGTGAGCTCTTGAAATTTACAACTACACATCCTCACAACCATCATTAGTAATTTAATAATTTATACTCAAATACTTTTGTTATCATCAAAATCAAACTAGCATCAACAATCTTCTCCTTTTTGATGATGACAAACCTTTGAGTATATGCATAAAAATATAGTTTAATGTATTTCAATAAATTGGCTAGGATAAGTCGTGAAGTAATAATACACATAAACATAAATGCACACACACTTCATGAAAGCTCCAATTAATATTTCACATAATTTATATACTCATATCAAAATAATATCTCAATCCAAATCAATGAGTATTAAGGTTCCAAGCATGAAATTCACTTACATAACCATAAATGCACACATACTTCATGAAAGCTCCAATTAATGTTTCACATAATTTATATACTCATATCAAAATAATATTTCAATCCAAATAAATAAGTATTAAGGTTCCAAACATAAAATTCATTGAGTTTCTTAAGTATTAATTCTTTAAGCATATACTCAATAAACCTCTTCTTCTTTTTGACAACATCAAAACATTAAATTGAGAGATGTATCAAATTCATAAAGTCAAATCAAAAAAATCATCTCCCATTTTGAATGAATATTTTTTTCTTTTCAAAAATTAGCTTAAATTTAAATATTATAGAATCTCCTTTTTTTTAAATGAATATGATCTTTTAATTAGATTTTTAAATATACACTTTTAAGCTTTAAGATGAATAAAGTTTTTCAAAAGAATAGATTTTTTTCAAAAGATTTGATCATGAAACTAAGCATAATGTATACTTTAATATTAAATTTTTTTTTTCTTAAGAAATTTTAATTAATTAAGCTTGAAAAAGGTATGTATCGGAGATGTATTGAGCAAAGAAAAATGAATAGTATTAAAGCAAAAGATAGTCATATTTTCAAATTCATTGCTTTTAGTAAAAATTATTTTAAAATAAATAATTCATGAGGATTTTGCAATGCACATCAAAAATTTAAGATCAAATTTAAATTTTTAAATGAGTTTCAAAATTATGTTTAAAAATTTATTTCTTAGAGTAAGAAAATATTTTTAAATTTAATTTAACTCTAATCATTTGCCAAAAATGATCATACAAATCAAGTTTAAAGTTTGGCATATGAAAACTTCAATATTATATTTATCAATGAGCTTGAATATTATAAGAATATATCAAAATTAATTTATTTGGAGTAAGAATATGTCTCAAACTTTTTTTCACTCCAAATATTTTTCAAAAATGATTTGACAATCAAATCAAAAGCATATAGATCAAATGAAATCATCATATTAAGGCTCAAAAGTATAATAAAATTAATGTTCATTTATCTTAATATAAGCTAATTAGAATTTTTAATCAAAGCTAGATAATATCACTTTTCTTATTTTTTATAATTAATGTTGGATAAATTTATTTTTTAATTTTTCTCTTCCTTTTTCTTTCAAATCAAGTAGATTAAACATGAATTTAACTACTAAATTTAGATTTTCTAAATTTTAAAGATATTTCTAATTTCAAAGTATTTTTCAAATAATTAATCATTTATTCTTTAATAATTTCTCTTCCTTACTTTTGCAAATAATGCCATTTTAAAATTAAATAAAATTTAAAAATACAAGCATCAATTGAGTGAATTAAGTATTAAATTATGCATTCAATTCAAATAAACATAGCATTCACTAATGTAGAAATTATATTTTTTTTTATTCACTTTTCATTTACTTCAAAAGATGTTTCAATGATAACAATCCATTAAAAATCTTAAAGTATGCCATGAAAATTTATATTTGAGACAAAGCAACTATTCTTTTGCCAAAAGATAAATCAATAAAATATAATACATATTATAAGCTATCTAATTCCAAATGAATAAAACTAAAGTTCTCTTTAAATATTTGGCTTTAAAAGCAAATGACAACTTTCTTAAAATATTTTGCATGATATCAACTTCAAAAAGATTTAAGAAAAGCATTTCTCAAATTCATTTTTTGATATATCATTCAAAGCAAATCATAAAGATATTTATTTATCTTTTTAGAGAACATCTCTTTCTCTTCTTAAGTAGTATCAATCAATTTGAAGAATAAATATATTAATCTTATAATTTATCTCAAGGTATAATATCAAGAATATATTCATGCAAACCAGATTATATGCAAGCATATTTTTTTTTTTTGTCAAAAATAAAGCAATAGAATACAAGATGATAATGATCTTTTTGATATCAAATGTTGAAGTTTTTGATCAAAAAAGATGAATCAATTTAAATTTAGATCAAATTATCTTGATAAGTTAATTTGAATTGATATCAATAAATCATGCAAAATAAATCATACAAAGATATTCTATTTCAACTTAGATCTTTCTTTTCTTAAAAAAATATAATTTAATAAAGTTTAGAAAGGTATGAAATTCTTAATTTTATCTCAAATGATATCATATAAGCTATACAAAACTAGATTTAAGATAAAACATTCTTCTCTTTTACCAAAAAAAATATAATAAAGTTCAAGATAAGAATGATACCATTTATATCAAGTGTGAGAATTTTCTTAAGAAGAATCTTCTTGATACCAAAATTTTTTTTTATTTTAATGGCTTTGAAAATAAAATCAAATAACAACTTATCCAAAGATTTTTCTTAACAATACTTGATCTACTATTCAATCCATTTTGAGAATTTTAAATTATGATAAATCATTTTGAACTGATATCAGCAAATCATCCAAGGTAAATTATAAATAGATTTTTTGTTATTCTTTGAAAGATCATTTCATCCCTTTTCTTATGAAATATCAGGCAATTAAGTTTAGAAAAGGTATGAACCTTTTGGATTTGTCTTAAATGATGTAGCATCAAGAATATAGCTTTGCACAATTAGATTTGAGATAAAGATATTCTTTTATTTTTGCTAAAAGATAAAGCATTAAAGTATAAGACAATAATGTATTGTTTGATAGCAATTGTGAAAGTTTTGATACTAAGAGTTTTGAAATTTAAAATAAATAATAATTATCTTGATACTAATTATTTAAAAATCAAATTGAATAATTTGCTTAGAAGTTTTCATGGTATCCATAGAACTAAAATTTAGATTAATTAATAATTTTTTAAAAAGCTTGATACCACTTAAAGATTAAAGAAAACCATTTTTTTTTTTTAGATTCATTGCTTGAAAATAGTATGAATAAAATATAAAAATACATTTCAAATTCAATTTAATACCAAGTGTGAGAGACATTCTTCAAGTTGTGGGACAAAATCAATTGAGATTAAAATAAGAGGATCTAGATATTGGCTCTATGTTTTGATCTAACTATAGGATTTCAAATTCTTAAGGATAAACTTAAAATGCAATGTAACTTAACACATTAAGAATTTTGAGTGAAAATATCAAACTTAGTTTTACTTGTATGTTTTACAATCAAATGGATTTATAGATAATTAAACTTCTTTTAATTTAAGTTTCTCAATAGCAAAATTGATATGGGGAAGCTTAAGTATTATGCTGAATTTTAAAAAATGATTTCTATTCATATCACGGCATGATACTTAGAGAGGAGCATACTGAACTTTTAAAATCTAAATATTCATCTCATTTTAAACAGCAAAATCAATCATACTAAAATTATTTTAAGTAAATAAGCAATAGAATTAATCGATCAAACATGCATTAATGGTATGATGTAAGAAAAGTTTAGATTATACCAAGTATCATCATCCATCTTCTTTCATTTCCAAAGCATCCATCCATAAAAAATTTGTTCCTTTCACTTCATTGGATACTTGGTGCACCTGTAAAATTACTTAATAATTTATGGTACCCAAGTCATCTTGGGTCGATTGGAGTTAGTATTCAAGGTTTCTTTTGAAACCCAAATTTGCCTAACCAAAGTATGGTCAATTCTCTTAAAATTATATTCTAAAATTTTATGGCCTACTTTATTACATTTAAAACATACTATTGAATGATTTTCAAATGAATCTTTGCTAAACATATT
>QRFJ01006616.1:0-89883 GCA_006176705.1 Cocos nucifera
GGACGACGTTCTCTGCATCTGTGCCCCCACAGTCCCGTTAGGAATAGGAGGAGGACCTTCATCCTAATGCGAGCAACAGGCCGAAGGCCAGTTCACCTTAGACGATGATGGGGGTAGACGGAGGGACGGTCCGAATGTGCCCCCACAGTCGTTTGGAATAGGCAGGAGAACCTCAATGCCTAACGTGAGCACAAGTTCAAGTCCGAAGATTCGACAGTACACAAGACAGAGAATTTTCATCAACCTCGGCCAGAGATTAAGATCTCTCCCGAGCGATCAATGAACAACTTCGATCTATGGATTCAGATCTCCGCCTGAGGGACTGGGCAACACTTCAAACAGTAGTGGGATGAGAATCTCTCCGAAGCTGCCGCATCAACCCTCGGCCAGGAGCGCCTGAGTTAACCTCAGATAGAGGTAGGCCCACGACGACCTATAACCCAGAGCGCCGCGCAATCAACTCCGGACTAGGGATAATCCCGACAACCTCGGCCAGGCGCCTGAGTAGACCTCGGATAGAGCTAAGGCCCACGCAGACATACAGGCCAGAAGGCTTCAAACAGTCACTCGGCTTAAAAAGCTCATCATGTCAACCTCGGCTGGAGAGCTTCAACATCACGTGGTAGAGAAAGCAACCGTGTTCAATCCCGACTGGAAAATGGATCTTCCCGGGCCTTCAGACTTCAGATGTCAACTCAAGCCGGAGATGAGATCTCCCCCAAGTTTGACAATAGAATAGCCAGAGCTCAGGAGGAAGACGTCGACAGTCATTCTCTTTCTGCAACTCCTGTCCTTCGATTTTCGAACTCAGACGTGGAGGGGGTAGTGTTGGGGATAAATCCTGCTCCAGCCGAAGTCTGAGCTCTATTGCCAGGCCATTAATGCAACCATAGCGTAGAAGAGCTTCGGGCAAGACGGCTTCGGCCGAACTCCCAGCAGTGAGCTTCTTCCACCCATTCAGTCGGCCAAATAGTAGCTACGAGCTTCTTCGGCACTCCCGCATCAAGATCGAACCCCTTTCGCCGACCGAGCTACATAGTGACCTACGCTCTGGATCCGAGCAGCGAGCTTTAACGAAAGATCCCCCGGTGCCGAACTCCTCAGCGGTCGTCCACGAACTTCAGTCGAACGCACCCGCTACCTCAACCACCACCCCACACACTCCACCAACCCAAATAATCCGAGTTACGCTCAGTCGAAGTCCAATGTCTAGGTCAAAATCCCAACCGATCGAAGCTTCGGATTCCCATGCGGGCACAGCTCCACCTCCAGCAGCCGAGAATCCTTCAACCAGGCCTCAACCAAGCTTTATCCGGAACCCTCTCACGATTACGAAACTCCAGGAAGGTGTCCCTTCAGCCGGTCTGGTCTCTGAATTCTCTACAGCCCGAACTTTCCTACAAGTCCGAACCACCTCTGACGATAATGAGACGGGACGCAGGTTATGGCCGCCACTACTGGCAGGCACCACTCTCTCCGTAACCAGCCCCGTGCGGCCCACGGACTGCAGTATGCGCTATCAGCCTCCACCTTGCGATGCCTTCCTCTTCCGTACCCAAACTTCATGCGGCCCATTGATCTACCGAGTATGAACAATCACCATCCATCTGACGATGCCTCCTCTCCCGTACGAACTTTCATGCGCCCCAATGGCTCTCTTGCCAAGCGGTAATGACCGTCACCATTTGACTAAGCTCCGGCTATAAAGGACCCTTGATAACGCTAAGGTTAATCTCTCTTACTCTCTAAGCTCCCTCCTCTTTCTCAAGCTCTGAAACTCATTCCGAGCACTTCCATTCCTGTGGCCCAGAGCTGACTTTGAAGCGTCTGAAGGGTCCTGCCGGAGCACCCCCACCGCTCCGGATGGGACTTTATTTTGCAGGTCCCCACGGCACTCAGCGGCCCGACTCCAGCGACCCGGCGATGACCACGTTTCATGCGTCAACACATATATATATATACATAAAATCATATTACATATAATATATATGTATGTATGTATGTATGTATGTATCAGCTGGAGGGAAAGATGAGTATTTTATTCACGCAAATATTTATACCTGATATGCATATCCCCTATACATGTCACAAACACTTTGCACTACTCGTCTCGCTCATTATTTTCTGCTTATCTGTACATGCATCTGCAGAGAATGCTCACTTGAATTTTCCTTGTCATGTTTATATTGCCCTTCGCTCCATAGACTTCAATATCTAACAAACATGCTCTGCATGCTTTTCATCCAAACTAAAATATCAAATCACTAAGAATATATGAAGAAAAGATCAAAATCGAAACAACTTGATGAAAGAGGAAATGAAAGAAATAACAGTAGACAAATGAATCTAAATACCTTAGCAAGAACAGAGCAAAGAAATAGGCATGCAAGCATGCTACCACCCCAAAGCAGCACATTAATTGATAATGATCAAATATCATAGTTTAGCGATTGAGGCCAAAGTTATATAAAGGTAATACATCAAATATTACTTAATTTCTTATTAAAATCTAAAAATAAGCAAAAATTAAATATTCATTTAAAAGATGAAATTAGGTTAGATATATTGTGCCCTAGAAGCCTAGAATTGCTGACTTACTTTAATACACTTTCTAGGGGCAAAATTATAATTTTTGACTTAATCAATAAATAGGATTATTTCGTATCATATGTGTATTCTAGGTCTGTTGATACATTGCCTTTGGTAATGGTAATGATAATTCATGATTTTCAAGAGTTTGAATTTAAGACATGAATAATCATTGTTAACTCATAAATGCTCCCAACCATAGGATCATCGAGATGGTGATTATATCCGAAAGGTTGGTGCTACTATCGCTTCTCTTTAGTAGATGGTTTTGAGTCTATGTGGAGGACAACCAGGAGTGAGGAGTACAGGATCGTTAGGATGAAAACGGCATGACTTGACACCCTCGGATAGTCATTAGGTAGTCGTACCTTCATCGTCGATCTGACTCGATGCTGTAAGTGTAGGTGTACTGTTCTTTGACCTGGGTGCATCGATAGTTCACCTTGAGGGTGTTATAGTTTACTACATCATTACTCGATCTCCTGCCATATGAACCTGGTTGTTGTTGGCCTATAGCATGTTCATGATAGGGAAACCTGATAGCGTCAAGATGGATCTATTACCCGGTGGTAGAGGGCAGAGCCTATGATGATTGCAGAGATCAGTCTCAGAAGTCCATGCATGGCAAGTGAAATATGAAAGACGTTTTATTTAGTTTTGACTTGACTCGAATCAAAATGATTACTCGATATATAAACTGGATGGTTTGACGAGTATCCCTTACCACTAATCTGATCGGGGCCGGAAGATAGAGAATTAACACAAAATGCATTGACCAAGAGGTTCGCATTTAGCTCTCGATGGTTGCAAACCAATTCGCTAGTTGTACTGGTGTGAATTTGGGGCAATTTAGAATGATTTAGTGATCGATCATTCTAGCTATTTGGAATCAGAAAGAGTTCTGATCCATCGAGAAGGCAGTTTTCGTTTGATGTCGACTGATAAGATATGATAATCCCATTTCCATTACAGAACTGACAACTGAGGTCACCAAATAAAGGTTGAAATCTGTGATTATCAATTGAATGCGATCTTGTTCCATTGATTTGATGAGGATTCGATTGGTTCAAGAAAATCATGCTAGGCACTCGATTGAACCTAACGTTCTTCTTTTTGCTTCACAATAAGTTTCCTTCTGAGCCAAAGAAGCTTGTGCTCAATACAGACTTATATGGCTTCTGAACTAGAGGTTGTCCAACGAAAAGGTTGTCTTATTTTAGGAACTTACCTCCATTTTTGTCACTCTGCCATTTCTCGTTCTTTGATCTTTGTCAAAGGTTTACCTATTGACTGGTAATGTTATGACCATTGATCATTTGACTTCTATTCCATGTTCATTGCACCTATGTGAGAGCTTGGTGGGGGACTTTTCCCCCATCATTAACTGGCAAAACGAGGGCGACAGCACCTTGCATAGTGCCCAGTGAGGGCCCAGGAGTCCTTTGGACGGGACTCATCTCTTTTTAGATTTCGATTGAGTTCTTCTAAAACAATTGATATTTAGGCATCCTTAAGGAGGAATCATGGGCGACTCTTATTCACATCAGTTTAGATTCTGAATTTCAAAGAGTTTGATTGTTGGGAAGTTTAAGGAGAGGTTGGATCACCACTTAGTCTATAAATAGTACCCTACGCCAACTCAACAGATAGATCTGAATCATAATTCCCATGCCCCAACGGTTGCCTCTCCTTCTCTTCCTTCCAGCAAACCACTTCTTTCCCTATCTCTTTCCACATCCAGAAGTGTTTTGGATTCTTGTTGGTGCGATCCAGATTCAAAGAGAGCATGAACTATAAGCTGGAGAGCTGCACTGCTGATTAGGACAACTGCTGATCTTTCGAAAAAGTTTTGAAGCCACCTAGAATAATTCAGATCTAATTCTTGGAGATGTGATAAAGAAGAAGAGATCTCTAGATCCTAGCCTGGTGGATACGGTTAGAGGCTCAGGCACTTGCGTGGCTTGATCCCAAGAACCTTCCTGCTGCTTACTAGGATATCAACGGGTAATGGATTTACCCACTTTAAGGATAAATTAAATCTAATTTAATTTATTCTAATTTTATTTTTAATTTTTTAAAATTATATAAATAGATCTAAAATATATCAGATCTAATTTAGATCAAGAAAAAATTTTTTTTTGAAATATATCTCTTGATCTGATCAGATCTGAACGAACCTGGACCGGGAAAATCAGGATTTTCCTTCAACTGGTATCAGAGCCATGGTTCTAAAATTGTTTAGATCTGATTTTAAATTTATTTTAATTAGAAAATAAGTGATTTTAGATGTCACATGAGATGTGATCAGATCTGAAATCAGAAAAAATTAAAATTAAATGATTTGGATCTAAGATTAGAAGATATGCATGACT
Organism: Cocos nucifera; assembly: GCA_006176705.1. NCBI lineage: Eukaryota > Viridiplantae > Streptophyta > Magnoliopsida > Arecales > Arecaceae > Cocos > Cocos nucifera. Next base: position 4,962 of record QRFJ01006616.1, read on the forward strand.
AGTTCTAGAATAGAATAGTTCTATAGAATAGTCTTGCATGTTTTTGATTTAATTTGATTAAATCATATTTTAGATCTATTTATTTACTATTTTTTGATATTATAATGGTTATAATAACATCTAAAAAATAGCAAATAAAAATTATTTAATTTTAAATATCATATGAGATATGATTGATGCATGTCTAGACTAGTTGTAGAATAGTTCTACATAATTGTCTAGATTAGAATTTATTTTGATTAGATCAATTTAAATCTAATTTTTTAGATTATTATGAGATAATTTAGATCTGAAAAATGCATGATTTGATACATGAGATGTATGCAAAATATGCCATGATTAGATCTAATTTGTATATGAGATATATGATATAGATCTAAAACTGTTTTGTAGTATTGCATGTTCCTGATTAAGGCGTTCCTCTTGGCCGTCCGGTCATAAGAACGAAGAAGGGTTTAAAGGCCCTCTCTTTCCCATTCGATGGGGTGTTCTTATGATGTGTAGGGGTGCTGCGTGTTCGTCCTTAATCAGAAACCCAAAACTTACTTTCTGCAAAACCCTAGATCCTGAAACCCTAGGATTTATTGTGCATATTTTGTTTATGAACCCTACTTAATTAAGAATTAAGATTTATGGAATATTAATTAGGTCTAAAATTGAGAATTTCAGATCTAAGACATATTCATAATACTGGGTTCGGGCTTGGGTAGCTCAATTAGGTCTAAGCGGTTGATCAAACCGAATCAAGAGTTGGTTAGATGGGATCAACAATGCTTAAATTGACCAGCCTAATAGGATTAAGTCTGGGTCAAGATCGAGTCACGATCAAGCAAGACCTAATTAGGCTCAGAGGTTAGAGTCTGGATTGTAGGCTAACCCAATTGGTTCTGACTCAACAATTTGGTGTCTAAGGTAAGTTTGGCACATACGACCGACTGGTTTTTAATTGGAAGCTACTCGACCTGAATGCATTCTTGTATGAGTTAATGGCATATTCCTTCCACCGGTCTCACTTACCTGGCCATATCTGTTGACACAGTTCTGATCTGAGGTGGTCAATAATCCGAGCTAACCCATGCCACTAGGTTAGTCATAATTGTTATGACTAAGCCAAGTCTAGTTTAATGAGACCTGAATCAATTCTCCCTAAGAAAAGATTAAGTCTGAGGTCTTCCACCATTGTAGATGTGCGGGCCCTTCCCGGGGTTGATTGTTCTCGACTGGATACAGTGGCTCAGTTGCACCGGGAAGATGCAACCATGTCTATTAGGCATTGGATGCTATGGGCTGGAGGATGAGTTGGGCTCAATATTTTGGATACGGTGAGAGACTCAATTAGGAACCCAGTCTATGCAAATGGTGGGTCTGACTTAACTAAGGAGTGGATCAATATTTTGGATACGGTGAGATTCATGAATTAGAGACCAAGTTTGGGTGCACCATGATTAGAGAATCATTGAACAAGAGTTGTTCACTCATTGGCTAACCCATCACCAATAACTGTTAGGTGAGGTGATGAGTCAGTTGGTGAGACCGCACCACCCACTAGAAATCATTAATCATGGAGATTTTCGCATCTCTACAGAGGGAGTGTAGGGATCCGAGAAAATAGTGGGAGCTAATTTGTTTAAAAATAAAATCCCTAAACAAATTGGTCAAGTCATAATTACAGTATCTAACTAGAATCTTTGACTCTCTACAGAAAAATGTCTGCGTCCAACCCATTGGCACGTATCCTGGACACACATAGACTGACTGGACCCAATTATAAAGATTGGCTCAGGAACTACAAAATTATTTTGGGTTTCGAGAAGTTAACCCATGTTTTGGACCAGGACCCTCCCACCTTACCAGCCCGTCCATCCATTGAACAGAGAGCATCTCTGGAAAAATGGATAGACGAAGATAATAAGGCCAGATATTACATGTTGGGCTCGATGTCTGATGAGCTCCAGCGCCAACATGAAGATATCGAGACTGCTCGCCAAATGTTGGCTCACCTGCAGGAGATGTTTGGTGAACAGAGTCGCGCAGCCAAATATCAAGTCACGAAAATGACTTTTTAAGGCTAAGATGCGTGATGGGCAGTCAGTCCAAGATCACTGTCTGACAATGATCAAGGACATGGAAGAGCTTGAGAAGCTCGGTGTGAAGTTAGGACTTGGATCTTGCAGAATGATATTATTCTGCAATCCTTGACTGATGCATATGGGCAATTCATCATGAATTACCACATGCATAAACTTCAAAATTTCCTTGGCCGAATTAATGAATATGCTGGTTACCGCTGAGCTTTCTATGAAAGGTTCTAAAGGCTCAGTTCTTGCTATGGAACGGACTTCTTCCAAAAGAAAGTCTTATGGAAAGAAAAAAAAGTCTGTGAAAAAGCAAAAGGTGGAAGGATCAAAGAAGAAGAAGGCAGAGCCGAAGAAAAAGGCCGATGTCAAAGGAAAGTGTTTTCCATTGCAACAGCGACGGCCATTGGAAGCGGAACTGCCCTACTTACCTGGCCACCCTGAAGAACAAGAAGGAAGGTCCTTCTGGAGGTATGCTCGTTATTGAGTCTAACCTTACGGTTTCTTCTGCATCCAGTTGGGTGCTTGACTCTGGTTCTAGTGCTCATCTGTGCACTTCCATGCAGGGTCTTGAGGATAGCAGGAGGCTGAGGGATGGAGACATGATCCTACGCATCGGTAATGGAGCAAGAGTTGCTGCAGTAGCCGTGGGAACATACCCTCTTCGATTACCATCTGGTTTAGACTTAGTTTTGAAAGACTGTTATTATGTGCCTGCAGCTAGCAGGAATTTGATTTCTGTTTCATGCTTAGCACAAGAAGGCTTATGTGATCACCTTCTTTAAGGACCATTGTAACATTCTTTATGAAAGAAATAAAATTGCAAATGGTTTCCTTATTAATGGTCTTTATCAGCTACATATTGATGTACCTATTCTAACTATCGAGCAAAACGTGAATGCCAAACGACCTAGGGATAGTCCAAATGACAGATATCTATGGCACCTGAGATTAGGTCATATAGCAGAAGATAGGATCAACAAATTGGAGAAAAATGGGCTATTGAGTCCATTGACTTTTGAGTCATATCCAACTTGTGAATCTTGTCTTCAAGGCAAAATGACTAAACTCCCTTTTGTTGGACATGGGGAAAGGGCCACAGATCTCCTTGCCCTAGTACATACTGATGTGTGCGGCCCATTTGATGTGCCGGCTAGAGGCAATTTTGTCTACTTCATTACCTTTACCGATGATCTGTCTAGGTATGGGTATGTGTATCTTATGAGACACAAGTCTGAAGCTTTTTGAAAAGTTCAAAGAATTCAGACATGAAGTAGAAAAACAAACTGAAAAACCCATTAAGGTTCTTCGATCAGATCGAGGAGGTGAATACCTTAGCCGGGAATTCCTAGACTATCTTAAGGAAAATGGCATAGTCTCTCAATGGACTCCACCAGGAACACCTCAACTCAACGGGGTTTCAGAACGGAGAAATCGGACTCTATTGGATATGGTTCGATCCATGATGAGCTTCACAGACCTCCCTGATTTTCTTTGGGGACATTCATTGTTAACTTCAATTTATCTACTGAATAGGGTTCCCTCTAAAACCGTTCCTACCACACCGTATGAGATATGGCACGGTAAGAAACCAAGTCTGAGTCATCTCAGAATTTGGGGTTGTCCGGCTCATGTCAAAAGACAACAAGCGGACAAGTTAGAGTTTAGGTCCTTTAGAGCTCGATTCATAGGATATCCTAAAGAGTCATTAGGATACTATTTCTACATTCCAGAAGACCACAATGTGATTGTGAGTCGACATGCCATCTTTCTTGAAAAATAGTTTATTCAAGATAGCGGCATTGGAAAGCAGATTAAGCTTGATGAGAAAGTCTCACAAGTACAACGAGCTAAGGACCAATTGGAACCAAATCAGGTTGAGCCAATAAGAACACTACCTCCTCCACCTCGTAGATCGGAAAGAGTTTCCCATCCCCCTGAAAGATACTTAGGTATTATTTCAGAGGAAAGTAGAGAAAATGTTCCTCATAGGTAATGGTGCTCATGGTGATGATCCCAAAACCTACAACGAGGGCGATATCAGATATCGACTCCGAGAAATGGCTTAGAGGCAATGCAAGTCAGAAATTGACTCGATGCACTCAAACCAAGTCTGGACCTTGGTAGATCCACCAGAAGGTATAGTACCTATTGGGTGTAAATGGATCTTCAAGAGAAAGATTGGTGCAGATGGGAATGTGGAGACATTCAAGGCTAGACTAGTGGCAAAAGGTTATAGTCAACGCGAAGGCATTGACTATCAGGATACCTTTTTCCCAGTGGCTATGCTAAAATCCATCCGCACATTGCTTGCCGTTGCAGCCTATTTCGATTATGAAATATGGCAAATGGACGTGAAAATGGCATTCTTAAATGGATATCTTGAGGAAGATATCTATATGGAACAGCCGCTAGGTTTCACATCCAGTGATACTGATCACAAGGTTTGCAAGCTGCAAAGGTCCATATATGGACTTAAGCAAGCATCTCGGAGCTGGAACACTCGTTTCAATGATGTGATCAAAAAGTTTGGTTTCATCAAAAATGAAGAGGAACCATGTGTTTTCAAAAAGGGTCAGTGGGAGCGCTGTTGTCTTCCTCGTATTGTACGTGGATGACATCCTCCTTATTGGGAATGATATTCCCATGTTGACATCAGTCAAATTATGGTTGTCCAAGGAATTCTCCATGAAAGACCTAGGTGAAGCATCCTTTATTCTAGGAATTAAGGTCTATAGGGATAGACCGAATAGGATGCTAGGACTTTCACAGAAGATGTACATAGAGAAAGTACTAAAGAGGTTTAGTATGGAAAACTCTAAGAGGGGATTAATACCCTTCAGACATGGTATTCATCTTTCCAAGAAGATGTGCCCCAGCACACCTGAGGAAATAGAACGCATGAGCAAGATCCCTTATGCTTCTGCAATAGGGAGCCTCATGTATGCCATGCTATGTACACGACCTGATATAGCCCATGCTGTGAGTGTCACAAGCAGATATCAGTCAAATCCAGGTGAAGAACACTGGACTTCTGTGAAATGTATCCTTAAGTACTTGAGAAGAACTAAGGATATGATGTTGGTCTTTGGTAATGGAGAACTCCAAGTCCAGGGATACACAGACTCGGATTTCATGTCCGATATAGATGATCGAAAGTCGACATCTGGAAGTCTGTTTGTGTGCAATGGTGGTGCTGTCAGCTGGAAGAGTTCCAAGCAAACTGTGATAGCAGATTCCACCATGGAAGCAGAATATATCGCTGCATCAGAGGCTGCGAAAGGAAGCATTCTGGTACAAGAAGTTTGCTGCAGAAATCGGAGTAATGCCATCAGATGCCATTCCTCTGTACTGCGACAACAATGGCCATAGCCCTTGCTAAGGAGCCGAGGTCTCACCAAAAATCCAAGCACATTGAGCGGCGATACCACCTCATCCATGATTACCTCGAGAAGGGTTACGTCGAGGTCAAGAGAGTCAACTCCATAGATAATGTGGCAGACCCACTTACAAAGCCGTTGGGCCAGCAGAAGATCGAAGCCCACCTTGAGAAGATGGGACTTAGACTTGTAGCCAATTGGCTTTAGGACAAGTGGGAGATTGTTAGATATATGTGCCCTAGAAGCCAGAATTGGCTGACACTTGTAATACACTTCTAGGGGCAAAATTATAATTTTGACTATAATCAATAAAATGGGTTATTTTCTATCACATATGTGTATTTAGTGTCTGTGATACATCCTTTGAGTTAATGGTAATGATAATTCATATTTTCAAGAGTTGAAAATTTAAGACATGAATAATCATTATTAACTCATAAAATGCTCCCGACCATAGGATCATCACGAGGATGGTGATTGATCCGAAAGGTTGGTGTACAATCGCTTCTCTTTAGTAGATGAGTCTTGAGTCTACGGTGTGGAGACACCGGAGCGAGAGTACAGGTACTCGTTAGAGAACGAGGGCACTGAGCGTGACCACCTCGAGTAGTCATTAGGAAGTCTACCTTCTCGTCAATGACTGACTCGATGCTGCAGTAGTGTGTCTGGTTCTTTGACCTGAGGTGCATCGGCAGTTCACCTTGAGGGTGTTATAGTTTGACTACACCATTACTCGGTCTCCTAGCCATATGGAACCCTGAGGTGTATGTTGGCTATAGCATGTTCATTGTAGGAACTGGATTGCATCAAGATGGAATCTATCTACCTCGGTGGTAGAGGAGCAGCCCTATGATGATCATGAGAATCAAGTCCAGAAGCCCATGGCCATGGCAGAGTGAAATAATAGAAAGAGTTTCTATTTAGATTTTCACATTGGACTCGAATCGAATGATTACATCATATGACAGAGAACTAGGGTTTGACGAGTTCACCTTAACCCTAATCTGATCGGGGCTCAAGATAGAAGAACTTAATCACACAGGTAGCTGCACCAAGAGGTTCGCATTCAGCTCTGATGGGTTGCCACCATATACTGCTAGGTGTCACTGGTGGATTTTGGGAGCAATTAGAATGATTTAGATGATCGATCATTCTAGCTGTTCGAATCAGAAGAGTTCTGATCCATCGAAAGGAGTTTCGATGATGTCGATGATAGAGATCATGACATATCCCATTACCATACAGAACTGAACCTAACTGGGTCACACAAACAAGGGTTTGAATCTGGTGATCATCAATTGAACTGATCTAGTTCAATTGATCTGAATGAGATTCAATTAGGTTCAAGAAAATCGTGCTAGCACTCGATTGAACCTAACGTTCTTCTTTTACTATCATAAATAAGTTGTCCTGACTGAGCCAAAGGAGTTTGTGCTCAATCAGAGGCCTTCATATGGTCTGACTGGAGGTTGTCCAAGTCAGAAAAGGTTGTCTTATTTTGTAAGACATTACCTGCCATTTTTGGTCACCTGCCATTTCTTGTTCTTTGACTTTGGTCAAAAGTCTACCTTTGACTGGTCAAATGTTGACCATTGACACTTTGACTTCTTGACCACATGTCATGCACCTATTGGGAGAGCTGGTGGGGGCTTGTCCCCCTGCCAGAACCTAGCAAGGAAGAGGGCGCACGCCACCCTTGGCGTGTGCCCAAGTTGGAGGCGCCCAGGAGTCCCTATTGGACAGGGACTCCATCTCCTTTTTGGATTCCAATTAGAGTTCTTCCTAAGAACCAACTTTGACTGGTCTTAGGCACCTCTAAGGAGGAATCCAGGGGACTCTATTCCCACCAATCAGATTTAGATCTGATTTTACAAAGAGTTGTGATTGGTTGGGAAGAAGAGGGAAGAAGAGGAGTTGGATCACACTTAGTCTATAAATAAGACCCTACGCCCAACTCAAAAGAAGATTGAATCATAATTTCCCATGCCCCAAGGCTGCCTCTCGCCTCTTCCTCCATGCCAAACCCACCTTCTCCCTCTCCTCTCCACGTCCAAAAGTGTTTGGATTCTTGGTTGGTGCGATCCAGATCAAAGGAAGGCGACTGAAAGCTAGAAGGCTGCACTGCTGCATAGGACAACTGCTGATCTTCGAAAAGAGTTTTGAAGATCCACCAGATCAGATCCAGATCTAATTTCTGAAGATGTGATAGAGAAGAAGAGAATCTCTAGATCCAGCCTGAGTGGATACTGGTAGAGGCTAGGCACTTGCGTGGCTTGACCTAGAACCTTCCGCTGCTTACAGGATCATCAACGGGTAATAGGATTACCCACTTCAAGGTAAATTAAATTTGATTTAATTTATCTGATTTCATTTTAATTTGTAAAATAATAATAATCAGATCTAAAATATCTTAGATCTGATTTAGATCAAAGAAAAATTTTTTTGAAATATATCTCTTGATCTGATCAGATCTGAACGAACCTGATTCAAGAAATCAGGATTTTTCTTCAAGTAGAGCATCATCCTTTCTCTGATAGAAATGAAAGAAGAGCACTGTCAAGGTGCAATTATGGGAAAGCTACATACCTCATCTCAAAGAAGATAATACATTCAATCTCCAATTTCTTACCAAAAATTATGAAAAGCTAAATAGAAATTATTAATTTAAGTGCATCGAAGAAACCCAAGTTCTTTGCTTTAAACTATCATTTGGCTTGTGTGAAGCAATGAGGTTATGTTTATTAAATAAGGACAAAATGACTAGAGATGGTATGATTCTTAAATTCATCTAAATTAAGATCGGCAAAATGTGACCTGACCGACTAACCCAATCCATATTTGATCCACCATAAGTAGGTTTGGATATAGGCTAAATGGATTTGGATGATAAAGAGATCGAACCATTTAACCTATTTAATATTTGGGTTGGATTTGAGATTTAGATATCTAATCCATTAAATCCATTTAATATTCAGATTGGATTGTGTCAAGTAATCTATTTAACATATTTAATCCATTTAAAACCTATTTAACCTATTTAAAACATGCTTAAACTATTTTTGATCCATTTAACCAATTTGTTTAGCCTATTAAAAATATATTTAATCTATTAAACCTAACTTAGCCCATTTAATAAATGGGTTAAGTAGATCGGATTAGATTACCTATTTAATAAATAGATTGGATTCAGATCTAAATTTTTGATTCATTTAATAAATAGATCATATTTGGATTGATGATTTTTTGATCCAACCCATATTGATCCGACCTGACCCAATTGCCAAACCCTAATCTAAATACCATTTATCTAGAAATTAGTTTTAATATTTTCTTTGTATTATAGATAAAAATGTGCACAGATAGAGAGAGAGGAAAAAATTTGTCATAAAGGATTAGCCTAGGGTTAGATACTTCAAGGTATTTTCATGTGATCAAGCTTTATAACCTTTGATGTACTACCTGAGAGAAGTTAAAACTGTCGAATGCATGGGAAAAGTAAGCAACAAAAGCATAGGAGGAGACTACCTAAACTTATCAGATAGCACCGCTTCCAAATTGGTGTCAGCTTTAAGCTTGAAAAAATGCAATGAAAATAATGAAAATCTCATCATCAAATTCAAAATATGACCAACTTCTCTATCATTGTCCTCTCATCTCTCAAAGTTCAACTCTGCTTCCCTATTTGCATTGTTATCTTGTTCCCAATCTTCTTCTATCAATAGCCCATCCCAAATTCCCAATCCATGCCTCTCTATTTCATTAATAAATATACTAAACTCATCCACATGCTTTTACCATCAACCTCCTTACTTTATGCCTTTGTTTGGTGACTTCCATCTCTTCTTGCCCTGAAATATGTTCATTAATATTCTCTTCTATTTGTCTGAAGCTTTAACCTAGGACCATCATCTAATTCAGATAAGCTAGGCACTAGTTAAACTCAAACAAATTTTCAAAAAGCAATCATTTTGGATATGGGATGAACAAAAGCATGGGCTTCTCAACTCTTCGGCATGGCTCATCCATTAAACTAATGCTGCAACCCAAATCCTTTATAGCTATGCACTCCAGGACTTGCAGTAGGCTCACAAACCTAGACATTTAAGAAAAGCATTTCACCTTCCAACATTCATTCTATTGAAACACTACAAGGAAGTTACAAAACCTTGCCGCTAAAATTCAGATGGACCAAAACAAAAGACACATGTACAAATATGTACCCAAAGAAATCCCATTCCAAAGCTTAAAGTATAACTTTATATTTAAAAAAAAAAAGGAGAAATCTATAATCTTTAAAACCTAAACCCTAAATATAATTCTTTCAAGAACCACCATCATATTTTTGCATTGAAAACAAGAACATTTAAGTCCAATCTAACAACATTCGACTTAAAACATCCTCGATATCCATAAGACAAGATAATGCAAGTGGTGATTAGAAAATACCAAAAGAGATTAGGAAAAAACCATCCAAGAATGAATGGAAGGAAACCAAATACAAGGGCAGTTGACATTTGAGAAGAGGATGTTATATGTGTGCCCTAAAAGCCAGATTAGCCAATGCTTATAAAATACTTTCTAGGAGCATTTTCATAATTTTGACTTAAAATTAATAAAAAGATTATTTTATTCTATCACATGGTGTATAAAGTATCCATGATACATCCATTAAGTTAATGTACATGATAACATACATTCTCAAAAATTAAAAATTTAAGACATGTGTTATCATAATTAACTCATAAACTACTCTCGATTGTAGGATCATCATAAGGATGATGATCGATTCGAAAAATTGGCGCACGATCTTTTTTCTAGGATAGATGTGCCTTGAGTCTATGGTGTGGAGATATCGGAGTGAGAGTATAGGTATTTGTTGAGGATAAGGGCACTGAGCATGACCATCTCAAGCAGTTATAAGGGAGTCTATCTTCTCGTTGATGACTAGCTCGATACTGTAGTTGTATGTCAGATTCTTTAATCTGAGGTGCATCAGCAGTTTACCTTAAGGGTGTTATAGTTTGACAATACCATAACTCGATCTCCTAGCCACTCAAAATCTCGAGGTGTATCTTCGCTATAGCATGTTCATTATAGGAATTGGATCACATCAAGATGAGATCTATTAACCTCGGTAGAGGAGTAGTCCTATTATGATCATGAGATCGAGTTCTAAAATCCATGGCCATAGTAGTGTAAAATAATAAAAAGAAATTTCTATTAAAATTTTACATCAAACTCGAATCGAATGATTCATTCATATGATGGGTGTTGGATTTGACGAGTTCATCTTAACCCTCATCCTATTGTGGCTCATGATAGAAGAATCCAATCACATAGAGATTCGTATTCGATTTTGATGGGTTGCCACCATATACTGTTAGGTATCACTGATAGATTTTGGAACTAATTAGAATTATCTTGATGATCGATAATTCAAATTAGATGAATTGAAAGAGTTCTGATCCATCGAAAAGTATTTCGATGATGTCAAAGATAGAGATTATGATATATCCCATTACCATATATAACTGAACCTAACTGAATCACACAAATAAGGATTTGAATCTGGATGTCATCAATTAGTCTAATCTAGCTCGATTGATTTAGATTAGATCCAATTAAGTTTAAGAAAATCATGCTAATACATGATTGAGCCTAATATTCTCCTTCTGTAGTTTTTCTAGTTCATTTCGACTGAGCCAAATTAGGTTTGGCTCACGCAGGAGCCTTGTATGGGTTTATCCTAATTTGATTGGAGCTTGTTCTAGTCAGAACAGGTTTGTCCTGGTCAATACAAGGCTTGTCCCGATGAGATCAAGGCTTGTCCTAAAATCATGAGAAGAAATTTGGACAAGGCTCTCCCGGATATCTTATATAGATTTATCTTGATCTGATTGGATCTAGTCCTAGCTTAATCAAGGCATATCCTAACTTGATTAGGACTTGTCCTAATTTCATTAGATGGGACTTGATTAGGGTATGTCTTAAAATAAGCAAAGGGAACAGGACAAGGGTCAAAGTTTGACCCATGTAGTAGGAAAGAAAGGATTGGGGCATGTGCACCCTAGAGATTTTCTAGGGGCGCATGCCTCTAGGTATTTCTATAATGAAGAGAAGGGTGCATGTCCCCCTAGGCATCCACCCCATATGGATAAGCATGGAGAGTCCCATTCAAATAAGATTTGAAAGGGTTAAATAATTTGAATTTGACTCAAACTCTTGGGAGATAAGTTCCGTGTGCCAACCCAACTTGATCCATCCTTCTCCATGCAAAATTCTAGAATTTTGTGTGACAAAACTCTGAGAAAAAGGGTGTGGGGCATGGAGATCAGATTGGGAGTCCTTCTGCTTTAAGTAATTCAATTGCTTAAAGCTCCGAGACTCCAAAGTGGTGCCTTGGCTTATAAATAAGGCCCTACGCTCACTGTTTAGCATCATAATTTCTCTACGGCGAAGCCCTGCCTCTACCACCATCTCCACACCCCATATTTTGACTCTCTTTCTCTTCTTGATTCTCAATGAGTTGGGTAAAATTTAGAGATCAAAGGTTGGTCTCTGATCCTACAATGCTACGTGACTAGTTCCCAGATCAAGAGATGAAGGTGCTGCCATCAAAGATCAGTTCGAAGGCTCTATAGAATGACCTCAAACTTGATATTTGGAGATCAGATCCAAAATGAGTGGGCATCCAGATCTAACTCAAGTGGACTTTAGTAGAGTTCGGGCGCATGTGTGGCTCCATCCAGAACTTCAGGCTTCATCAGATCATCAGTAGGATAAATTATTTACCCAAATCAGGTAACATTAGATATTACAATTTTAATTTTATTTTTAGATTTTATAATCAGATCATACCAACTAGATCTAAGAACTCTCAGATCTAATTGAATCTAGAAGAAATAATTTTAAAATTCTGCTTTAGATCAAATCAGATCAGATCGATCCTGCGGTAGAAAAATTAGATTTTCTTCAACTGGTATCAGAGTTGCATTTGTTGTTCTTCAGATTAGATTTTGATCTGATTTTAATTTTATTTATGATCTATTTTGATTGATTTTAGATGTTACATGAATTATAATTAGATCTAAAATTAGTAGATTAATTTTTAAATTAATATATATAATATATATGATGCATGTCTAGACAAGGTTTACAGAATTATTCTATAAATTATCTAGAATAATTTTTTTTTTGATATGATCAATTAAAAATTTATTTTTAGATGTTATATTAGATATAATCAGATCTAAAATATGCATGTATGATTTTAATTTTAATATATGTGATATATACAAAGCATGCGTATTTTAAATCTTTGTTCATATATGAGATATATGTATAAGATTAAAACTATTTTGTAGTGTAATTAAAATTTTTCATTAAGGCATTCTCCTTGGCCGTCCGGTCATAAGAGTAAAAAGGGTATAAAGACCCTCTCTTTCATTCGATGGGGTGCTCTTATGGTATGTAGGGGTGCTACGCATTTATCTTTATTCAGAAATCAAAATTTACTTTCCTGTAAAATTTTAGATCCTAAAATTCTAGGATCTTTGATTCATGTTTTGTTTATGAACCCTTGAACTTAATTAAAAATTAAGTTTATGAAATTAATTAGATCTAAAAATTATGAATTTTTAGATCTAAGATACCTTCATAAAATATGGGTTCGAATATGGGTAGCTCAATTAGGTCAAGCAGTTGATCAAACTGAATTAAGAGTTGGTTAGGTGGGATCAAAAGAGCTTAAAATTGATCAACCCATTAGATATAAGTCCTAGTCAAGGTCGACTCATAGTCACATATGGTCAATCAAGTTAAGACAAAATTTGGCTCTACGATTCGAGCATTGGATTGTAGGCTAAGCCAATCGATTCTAGTTTAACAATTTGGTGTCTATGATAAGTTTAGTAGATATGATTGACTAATTTTTAATTAGAAGCTACTCGACCTGAATGCATTCATGGTGAGTTAATGGCATATCTCTTCCACTGATCTCACGTACTTGGCCATTTGGATCGACCCAGTTCTGGTTTGAGGTGGCTAACGATTCAAGCTAACCCATGCCACTAGGTTAGTCATGATTGTTATGACTAAGTCAAGTCATGTCTAAGAGATCTAAATCAAATCTTCCTAAGAAAATATTAAGTCATAGATCTTCTACCATTATAGATGTGCGGGCCCTTTCTAGGGTTGATTATTCTCAACTGGATACAGTGGTTCAGTTGCACCAAAAAGATGCAACCACTTCTATTAGGCATTGGATGCTATGGATTGGAGGATGGGCTGGGCTTAATATTTCGGATATGGTGAGGGTCTCAATCAGAAATCCAATTCATGCAAATGGTGGGTTTGACTTAACTAATAAGTAGAGCAATATTTCAGGTATGGTGAGCTTCATGAATTAGAGACTAAGTTTTGGGTGCACCATGTTTAGAAAAATATTGGATAAAAGTTGTCCACTCATCGGTTGATCCATCATCAATAACTGTTAGGTGAGATGATGAGCCAGTTAGTGGGACCGCACCATCCACTAAAAGCCTTTGATCATAAAGACTTTTGCATCTCTATTAAGGAAGTGTAGGGATCTGAGAAAATAGTGGAAGCTTAATTTATTTAAAAATAAAACTCCTAAATAGATTGGTTAAGTTAAATTATATATCTAACTAGAAACTTTAATTCTCTATAGGAAAATATCTACATCTAATCCACTAGCCTGAATTTTAGACACCCATAGACTGATCGGACCAAATTACAAGGATTGGCTAAGAAACTTCAAAATTATTTTGGGTTTGAAAAAGCTAACCTATATATTAGACCAGGACCCTCCCACTCTACCAGCCTGTTCGACTGTTGATCAGAGAATATCTTAAGAAAAGTGGTCGAACAATGATAATAAAGTAAGGTGCTACATGTTGGGCTCAATATTAGATGAATTGCAGTGGCAACATGAAGACATCAAGATAGCTCACCAAATGTTGGCTCATCTCCAAGAGTTGTTTGGTGAAAAGACTCGCGCAGCGCACTACCAAGACTCCAGAAGACTATTTAAGGCATAGATGCATGATGAGCAATCGGTCTAAGATTATTATTTGACAATGATCAAGGACTTAGAAGAGCTTGAGAAGCTCGGTGTTGTATTGGACAAGGACCTACAAATTGATGTGATCTTGCAGTCCTTAACTAACTCCAGTGCACCTTGGCTTCATTATGAACTTCCATATGCACAAACTCCAGTGCACCTTGGTTGAGTTAGTGAATATGTTGGTTACTACTGAGCAAATTATAAAAGGTTCAAAAGGCTCAGTTCTTGCTATGGAACGGAATTCCTCCAAAAGAAAGTCTTTTGGAAAGAAGAAGAAGTTTGAGAAAAAGCTGAAGGTAGAGGGGAAGAAGAAGAAGGGAGAATGAAAGAAGAAGACCACAGATAAACAAAAATGTTTTCATTGTAACACCAGTGACCATTGAAAATGAAACTGCCCTTCATATCTGGCCAGCTTGAAGAACAAGAAGGAAGGAGGACCTTCTGAAGGTTTGCTTGTCATTGAAACTAATCTTATGATTTTTTCTGCATCCAGTTGGATGCTTGACTTTGGTTCTAGTGCTTATTATGCACTTCTATGCAAGATCTTGAGGATAGCAGGAGGCTGAGGGATGGTGAGATGATCCTATGTATCAAAAATGGAGCAAAAGTTGCTATTATGGTCGTTGGATCGTATCTTCTTTGATTACCATCTGGATATGTTGTAATTTTTTTAGGACTTATTATTATGTACCTGCTAAGAGCAGGAATCTAATTTCTATTTCATGCTTGGCACATAAGAACTAATGTATTTAGTTTCTTTAAGGATCACTGTATAATTCTTTATAAAAGAAATAAAATTATAAATGGTTTATTAAATAAAGGTCTCTATCGGTTATATATTAATGTTTCTATTTTTAATATTGAGCAAAACATGAATGCCACAGGATTAAAATAACCTAGAGATAGTTTAAATGAAAGGTATCTATGGCACTTTTGGCGAGGTCATATAGCTGAAGACATGATTAACAAATTAGAAAAATTCGGACTAATGGGCCCATTGACTTTCGAGTCATATCTGATTTATGAGTCATATCTTTGAGGCAAAATGATGAAGTTGCCCCTCTGTAGGATATGGAGAAAGGGCCACAGACCTACTTGCCCTGGCATATATAGATGTATGCAGCCCATTTGATGTGCTGGCCAGAGGTAACTTTTTCTACTTCATCACCTTTACCAATGAAATATCTCAATATGGGTATGTGTACTTGATGCGACACAAGTCTGAAGTCTTTGAAAAGTTCAAGAAATTTAGACATGAAGTAGAAAAGTAAATTAGAAAATTCATTAAGATTCTTCAATTAGATTGAGGAGAATGAATATCTGATAAGAGCATAATGTTGTTGTTAAGATACCATATTTATTAGTTTAATTTTGATTTCTTAAATTGATTAAAAATAGGTAAAAAGCAATGAGTTGGGTCGAATCCATAGAGAAGACCATATTTTAGTTTTGAAATCTTTGATTTTTGTAAAAGAAAAGATTTTTGAAAATTAATTTGAAGTCAAAAAATATAGTTATAAATAAAAAGTAAAAATTAAATGATACAAAAAAATTAACTTGGTACTAGTTATAAATAAAAAATAAAAATTAAATGATGCAAAAAAAATTAACTTGGTACTAAGATCTACTAGTTAGATCATAGCATCTACTTGTAATAAAAATAAAGTACAAAAGAATTAAAGTACAAAAATTTAAAGAGCAAAAAAATAAAATAATAGAAATAAAAGATTGAAATTTAAAGAGTAGAAAATAAAATTTATATTAATTAGAATTTAATTTAAAGCTTAAATACATGAAATTTAACAAGAGCATGAAAAGAACTAGAAAAGATGTGATCTCGAGCTCGGATTGGCATCGACGTGAAGATGGCATAGGAGACAGCTCTTCTTTGCAGCATTCGTTGCCTTAAAGCAGGCTCTAACCCGAGCATGGCTCCCATCCTATACCATCACTTTTCCATGATCGAAGATAATGAGTTTTGGAGGCCTATGCATCCTGAAATAGAGTTAGGAGGGTTGGATCCTTTGTTTCTACGCAATGTGAGACTAAGGAGGAGTTTTGATCATTAAATATGAAGAAATCTTAAAAAAAATCGGATTAAAATAGCTCATGGATCGAATTCTATGCAGTTCCATGAGTTTTGGCCATTAGATCTTGATCAAATGGTTTCAAAATCGTCAAAAATTAAGTTTTAAAATTTTAGATCAAGTTAGAATTAATTTTGGCCATTGGATTGCTTTGATCAAGAGGTTTTTTTTGCCGTTGGATTGTTGCTAGGTGTTTAAATCGCCATCGGATCTTATATTGACCATCCAATCAATGTCTAGAGTGCTTGAAATCATCCGATCGTGCACTGAATCTCCATCTAAAACCAAATCAAAATAGGAATAAATGACGGCCATTGGATCAAGATCGAGAATGTCCTCAACCGCTTGATTGTGCATTACTATTCATATGGACCATGGTGGATCGGGTGTTTCGTAGACCTGAGCCAATCAGTGCCTGACTTTGCCACTTGAAATGACCAAAATGCCTCATGAGCCATGACAGATTTTTTGTAAACCTCTTAAGGGTCTTAGTCCACCACGTGTCAGCCTATGATTCACTACCTTCTGCTGAGCTGGTGGTCCATACCTAGTTTCATAGACCAGCGACTGGCTTGAATCGGCTTTTGTGGCTGAGTTGGCTTGGACGACATGTTGGTTAGCTGGGATGCACTGGCTGATCTGCTTTCGATGGCTTGGCTGGGTGAGCTGGCTGAGCTATTTTACTTTTTAAAATTTTTTTTTTGAAAATTCATATTGAATCCATTTTAACTTTGATTTGCTCCAAACTTATTTCATTATGACCAAAAAAATGAGTTCTTTTCATTGATAAATATATTTTTTAAAAATAATAAATAAAAATATTTAATTTTTAAAAATAAAAATAAATAAATTAATAAATTAATATTTTTATTAATAAATTTATGATACTTATCACACCTCCAACTTAAGTTTTGCTTATTCTCGAGTAAAGAAAGAATTTAGTTTTAGATACCTTTTAACTTTAGAGTTTCGAATTTTATCCAAGTAATTTTTAAAATGACCGTTGATTTTCAGTAGAGCATAAGTGAGATATGTCATTAGAGTATTAATACTTATCAATATAAAAATTAAGTAAAGAATATTAAATTTTTCTAAACTTTTTTAAATTATTCCTATCTTTATCTTTGAATTGTCTAAACTTTCATATAGGCAAGTATATTGCTACTTCCAACCTTCATTTATTGAATTTATTTTATTCATATTTCCTAGTTTTTGGTGCGAATATTATTGCTTACTTAGGCAATGGAATCTGATTACCCGATGGAAAATTAATGTATATATTTTTTTAATGTTGTACCACTATTGAGTGCCTTAATCCCTTAAGCTTTCTATTTGATCCATATAGCGAGTCTTGAGCCAATGACTCTTAAACTAGTTGGCTTTAGGGCAATAGATGTAGAATACAACTCGAACTTACTAGCTCGAATCAAATAGATTATGAGTTAAGACTAGCTTTACAATGAGCTGCTTTATCCTTTCCATCTTTTTATGTGAAACTTAATGCTTGTTTAAGCAAAGAGACCTGGTTACCTAGTGAGAAGTACTTCAAAACTATTTTATTTTAAGAGTATTTTTTTTCATGAAGAAACATATAGTTATCCTATATAAGCCCATAAAAAGTAGACTCTTTCCTTTGATGCTGGTAGGAAAAATAAAACATACTCAAAAAAAATTATTTATATTTTAGACTTAACTTTTTATTAGATTTTCTTAATACTTGATCCCTCAGTAACTCATAAATTCTCTGATCTGTGTATCAATTTTTTTTAAAAAATGCTTATTCAACTCGATTCTTAAGCATAATCGGATGTCTAAATTTTAAATACTAACTTCTTCGAGGACTTAAATTTTTTTTAATTTTTATTATTCTCTTTCATCAACTTAATCGACATTATCCTCAATGAAGAAGAAAAATAAAAGATGTAATAAAGAACTTGAAAGAATACACCTGACTCAGTGTATTCTCATGGTCTAGCATGATTTTGAAAATTTAGGCTCTCCCTCCAACTTAATCAAAATGACCTAAAATGAAAATAAACTAAAAAAATAAATTAGATGCAAGAAAGCTAAATATTAGACTGCCTCCCAACAAGCGCTAAGTTTACCATCTTTAGTTAGACACAAGATAGCTTATCTATCCCATATCAAAAATTGGATTGACAAATTCTAATGATTTTGGATTACCAATCTTAGGAAGATAGTTTGTTATTCTTTTATTGATATAGTTATTATTAATCATGGGAACATAGTTCATAACCACATACTCAAATCCTTGTTTGTTAAGAATTTTTTCTATTTGTTCTTCAAGAATGTTCATGAATTGAGTTTTTGTATTAGGAGTTGAGTTTAATGCAATGGATACTAGAAGGGTATCTAAAGATGGGTTTAGTTCTAAAGATAAATTAATATGATCATGTTTAAATAACTCCATTGTCTCTTTGTTGCATGTCTCTTGATTTTTATAAGAGGAACTAGCTTCTAGGGTTGAAGAAAATAGGATTTTAGGTTTATATGACTTAGGTAAATCATCTGCTCTCTTCTTCTCTTTATCAATCTCATTTAAATTAGAACCAGCATTAGTTCCTAGCTCAGGTTCTTTTATATGGTTAGTCTCAACACTAACCTATTTTTCTAAATTTTTATTTTGGCTAGCATTAGTACTAGCCTCTCTTACTTGGTCTTGGCATGGGTCCATAAGAATTTTATAACTTTTAAGTTTAGAAATTACTTCAGCATTCTCTAGATGGGGATTCTTAGGTGGGATATTGGATTGATAATTAGGTCCAGGTGGTTGATGGACATTGGATGGATTATTTTTAAGATTTGCAATCGGTCGGCTCGGTAATTGACATAGTTCTCTTCTCATATTAGACTCAGCTAATTATTCTATTTATGCTTCTAGCCTAGCAATAGATTATTATTGAGTAAAAATTGATTATTGAAATTAATTAAATCTATTGTTAGCTAGATAGGTATAATGATCGATTATAATATGATGGCTGGGTAAACTGACTAGATTGACCACTATTATAGATAAAGTTTTGGTATTGAGTCTGAGTCTAAGTCTGTTGGGGTATCCAAAAAAAATTAGAGTGGTTTCTCTAATCTAGATTATATAAGAGCATGATGTTGTTGTTAAGACATCATATTTATTAGTTTAATTTTGACTTTTTAAATTAATTAAAAATAGATAGAAAGTAGTGAGTCGGATCAAATCTACAGAGAAGGTAGTATTTTAATTTTAAAATCTTTGATTTTTATAAAAAAAATTAAAAAAAATAATTTGAAGGTAAAAAATATAACTATAAATAAAAAATAAAAATTAAATAATATAAAAAAACAAATTTGGTACTAAAATCTATTAGTTAGATCTTAGCATCTACTTGTAATAAAATTAAAGTATAGGAATTTAAATAGCAAAAAAATAAAATAACAAAAATAAAAGGCTAGAATCTAAAAAGTAGAAAATAAAATTTACATTAATTAGAATTCAATTTAAAGTTTAAATACATGAAATTTAAAAAAATAGAAAAAAAACTAGAAAAGATGTGATCTCGATCTCGGATCAGCGTCAGTGTGAAGATGGTATAGTAGACAGCTCTTCTTCATAGCATCCATTGTCTTAAAGTAGCCTCTAACCCAAGCATGGCTCTCATCCTGTACCATCACCTTACCATGATCGAATGAGTTTTGGAGACTTAGGGGTTCTTAAATAGAGTTAGGAGGATTGGATCCTTTGTTTCTA
Organism: Cocos nucifera; assembly: GCA_006176705.1. NCBI lineage: Eukaryota > Viridiplantae > Streptophyta > Magnoliopsida > Arecales > Arecaceae > Cocos > Cocos nucifera. The sequence goes on from QRFJ01006616.1 coordinate 25,334, forward strand.
GGCAATGTGGGACTAAGGAGTTTTGATCATCAAATATGAAGAAATCCCTGCAAAAATTGGATTAAAATAGCCACTGGATCGAATTTTGTGCAGTTCCATAAGTTCTAGCTGTCAGATGTTGATCCAACAGTCCCAAAATTGCCAAAAATCAAGTTTTAAAAGCCCAGATCAAGTCAGAATTGATTCTAGCCATTGGATCGCTTTGATCAGGAGGTTTTTTAGCCATCGGATCATTGCTAGGTGTTTAAATCACCGCTAGATCTTATATCAATCGTTCGATCAATGTCTAGAGCACTCAGAACCATCCGATCGTGCACTGGATCTCCGTCTGAAACCAAATCAAAATAGGAATAAACGGTAGTCGTTGGATCAAGATCAGGAACATCCTTAGCCACTCGATCGCGTATTACTATTCATATGGACCGTGCTGGACCGGGCATTTCGTAGACTTAAGCCAATTAACACCTGGCTTTGCCACTTGAAATAACCAAAATGCTCCGTGAGCTGTGACAGATTTTTTGTAAACCTCTTAAGGGTCTTGGTCCACCACGTGTCAACCTATGATTAGCTACCTTCTACTGAGCTGGCAGTCCACACCTGGTTTCATGGATCGATGGCTGGCATGAGTCAGCTTTTATGGCTGAGCCAGCTTGGATGGTGCATCGGCTAGCTAAGACGCATCGACTGAGCTACTTTCGATGGCTTAGCTGGGCGAGCCGATTGAGCCATTTTATTTTTTAATTTTTTTAAAAAGTTTATATTGGGTCCATTTTAATATTGATTTACTCCAAACTTATTTTATTATGACCAAAAAAATAAGCTCTTTCTATTGATAAATATATTTTCTAAAAATAATAAATAAAAATATTTAATTTTTAAAAATAAAAATAAATTAATTAATAAATTAATATTTTTATTAATAAATTTATGATACTTATCATAAACATCTGGATGAATTCTTCAAAAACTTGATAAGAGCATGATATTGTCATTAAGACACCATGTTTATCAGTTTAATTCTGACTTCTTAAATAATTAAAAATATGTAGTAAGTAGTGAGTCGGGTCGAATCCATAAAGAAGATAGTATTTTAGTTTTAAAATCTTTAATTTTATAAAAAAGATAAAATTAAAGTTAAAAAATAGAATTATAAATAAAAATTAAAAGATGTAAAAAATTAAACTTGGTACTAAGATCTACTAGTTAGATCTTAGCATCGATTTGCAATAAAATTAAAGAGCAAAAATTAAATTTATAATAAAATTAAAGTCCATGAAATTTAAATAGTGGAAAAAAAAAATTTGCATTAATTAAAGGTTCAGAATTTAAATACATGAAATTTTAAAAAAATAAAAATTAAAGATAAACTAATCTTTGATCTTGGATCGACATTAGCATTGAGATGGTGTAGAAGTCCAGCTCTTTCTCTCAGTACCATTTGCCTCGAAGCCACCATAAATCCTAAGCATGGCTTTAACCTATACCATCATCTTTCCATGATTGAAGATAATTTGATTTTATGGCCTAGGATCTTATTTATAGGTGTTGGAGGGGAGGAATAAATGCTATCAGCCAATATGGGACTAAGGTAGTGTTTGATCGGCAAAATTTGGAGAAATCCTATGAAAAATCATATTAAAAGAGCCTTTGGATGAATTCTGTACAATTCCATGAGTTCTGGCCTTTAGATCTTGATCAAACAGTCACAAAATCATCAAAAATTGAGTTTTAAAAGCCCAGATCAAGTCTGATTAAATTTTGGCAGTTGGATTGGGCTTGATGGAGAAGATTGGACTGTTGGATCTCATTCTGGGTGCTTGATCACTGTTGGGAACTCTATCAGTCATCCGATCAATGTTTGGAGTGCACGTTGCCATTAGATCATACTGATCAGCTTTGAATCAGAGTAAAAAATCGTCCCCACCATCTAATTTTGATTTGGATGAAATCTGGCCATTGGATCATCTTCTGGAGCCTTCGCAATCATCGAATCACATTGATGGAGCTAGCTGAATTTGAATCAACCTGGGTGAACACCACAATCATCAGATCTGGATCGAAATCAACCACAATCACATGATCATGCAATTACTATTCATATGGATCTTGTAGACCGAGTGTACCACGGACCGCAACAAATCATCATGCCCCTTGCCCTATGAAATTATCATTTTGCCCCTGTATGCTATGATGATTTTTTTATAAATCCTTTAAGGGTCTTGGTCCACCACGTGGCAGCTTGTGATTCGCTGCCTTCTATTGAGCTGGTGGTCCATGCCTAGTTTTGTGGACCGATAGGCGACTTCTATAGCTGAGCTGGCTCAAGCGACATGTTGGCTGAGCTGGGATGCACTGGTTGAGCTACTTTCGGCTGCTTGGCTGAGCATGCCGACTTGACTGGATGAGCTGACGGGGCCATATTATTATTATTATTATTATTTTAAAAATTTATATCCGATCCATTTTAACTCTGATTTGCTCCAAACTTATTTGGTTGTGACCAGAAAAATGATCTCTTTCTATTGATAAGTATATTTTTTAAAAATAATGAATAAAAATATTTAATTTTAAAAAATAAATATAAATTAATTAATAAATGATTATTTTTAATGATGTTTTTATGATACTTATCACACCTTCCAACTTAAGCTTTGCTCATCCTTGAGTAAAAAAAAATTTAGTTTTAAATATCTTTTAACTTTAGAGTTTTGAATTTTAACTAAATAATTTTTTAAAATAGCCATTGATGTTCAGTAGAGCTTAAATGAGGCATATCATTGGAGTATTAATACTTACCAATATGAAAATTAAGTGAAGAATATTAAACTTTGCTGAATTTTTTTCTAAATTATTCCTACCTTTATTTTAAATTTATTTAAACTTTCGTATGGACAAGTGTATTGCTGCTTCCATCATTTATTAAAATTTTGTATTTACATTGCCTACTTTTTGAAGCGAATATCATTGCTTACTTAGGTAATGGGATCCGGTTACTTGGTGAAAAATCAATATATATATATATATTTTTAACATTGACCACTATTGAGTGCCTTAATCTCTTAGGCTTTTTATTTGATCCATGTAGCGAGTCTAGGACCAATGACTCCCAAATCAGTTAGCTTTAGAATACTAAGTATAAAATACTTCTAAGGCTTACTAGCTTGAATCAAATAGATTATGAGTTAAGACTAGCTTTACAATGAGTTTCTTTATTTTTTTCTGATGCAAAACTCAATGCTTGCTTAGGCAAAAAGACTCGATTACCCAACAAGAAATACTTGAAAACTATTTTATTTTTAATTTTTTTAATAATATGAAGAAACGTATAGTTATCCTACATAAGTTCATAAAAAGTAGGCTTTTCTTTGATGCTGGTAGAAAAAATTAGATATTTATGTTCTAGACTTAACTCTTTATTAGATTTTCTTAATACTTGGTCCCTCAATATCTCATAAATTCTTTGATCTATGCATCAATTTTCTTATGAAAATGCTTAGTTCAGCTCGATTCTTAAGCCTAATCAAATGTCTAAATGCTAAATACTAACTTCTTTGAGGACTTAAAAAAATTTAAAAATTTTTATTATTCTTCTCCCAAACTTAATCGATACTGTCCTCAATGGAGTAGGAAAAATAAAGAATGTAATAAAGAAAAGGAAAGAATACATCTAACTCAAAATATTCTTATGGTCCAACATGTGCTTTTGAAAATTTGACACTCCCTCCAACTTATTCAAAATATCTTAAAAAAATAAATTAAAAAATAAATTAGATAAAAAAACTAAATATTGGGTTGCCTTTCAATAAGTGCTAAGTTTACCATCTTCAGCCAAACACAAAGTAGTCTATCTATCCTTTGTCAAATATTGGATTGACAAATTTCAATAGTTTTGGATTGCCAATCTCAAGAAGATAGTTTATTATCTCTTTATTAATATTTTTATTGCTAATTACGGGAAGATAGGATGCGACCCTATTCTCAGTCCCATATTTTTTTATTTTTTTATTTTTTCTAAAATGCTCATGAATTGAGTTTTTATATTAGAAGTTAAGTTTAATATAATAGATACTGGAAGGAAATCTAAAGATGGGTTTAATTCTAGAGATAAATTAATATGATCTTGTTTAAATAACTCCGTTGACACTTTATTACATACCTTTTGGTTTTTATAAGAGGAACTGGCTTCTAGGGTTGAAGGAAATGGGATTTTAGGTTTATAGGTCTCGGGTCAATCATCTATTCTCTTTTTTTTCATGTTTATCTTATTTAATTTAGAACTAGCATCAGTACCATTTTTGGGATCAAGTTCTTCTATATGGTTAGTTTCAATACTAACCTATTCTTCTAAATTTTTATCTTAGCTAGCATCAGTACTAGCCTCTCTCACTTGATCTTGGTATGGGTCCATAAAAATCTTATAACTCTTAAATTCAAAAATTACTTTGGCATTTTCTAATTAGGGATTCTTAACACTACTACAAAAATGGCCTATGGTAGTGCTTACTATGGCAGCAATTTTCGAAACTGCTGCCATAGCACCTACGACAGCGATTTTCGTTAATCGCTGCTATAGGTCGGACCTATGGTAGCAATTTTTATAACTGCAGATATAGGTCCGATATATAGTAGCATTTAGCAAAAATCGCTACCGTAGATTGGACCTATAGCAGCGGTTATAAAAAATCACTATCATAGATCGACCTATAGCAGTGGTTTATTATAACCGCTGCCATAACTCAGACCTATAGCAGTGGTTAGTAGAAACCGCTGCTATAATCTGATTTATGACAGCGATTAATTATAACCACTACCATATATTTTTTTATTTTTTTAAATATTATATAATTTTAAAATTTAATATCCATCTTCATCATTCATTATCTAAATAATTATCATTAGAGTGTCATCGCAAAAGGTCTCCTCGATGGGTTACACGTAGTTCAGCATCCGAGGAGCAGTCGGAGCATACTCCATCCACCTCGACATCGACTGCTCAGGAACCTTCACCATTGGCATCTACTCCATCAACAGCATCTACTCCACCAACAGCTGAGCCTCTACCATCGCAGGCATCTGAGTGTACATTTTTATATAGTATTTGTACACTTATATATTTACATAACATATTTACATTGCAGGTGCATTATCCAGTCGGACATTTTATGGTCCCACATGTATGGCACATGTATGGAACCGCCAGCATCAAGTGATGGTGCAGTATGATGCGGAGGGGACGTCGGTAGGAGAGATCGTGCAAGAGATGCATTTCTTTTTTGGAGTGCTTATGAGGTGGTCGGACATCATTCCCGTAGAGCCCAGAGACTGGCATTTGATGGATGCTACCATCAGGAACTGGGTATGGAAGGAGATATGGATAAGTACATGCATCTTAGTTATATTTATGCAGTTTATATGTTTACACTATATATGTTTGATTAGAATAATTTTATAACTATTTTTTAATAAATTTATGCAGAGGAGGTACGACTTCTCCGATCACGAGAGGGCTCGAGATGCCCAACTGAAGAAGATCGGAGAGTTGTACTAAGATTACAAGGTCAAGCTCCATAGAGGATGGCTCGAGCACCGACGAGACACTCCGAAGGAGCTTATTCTCTAGATACAGGACTATCCTCCGAGTCAATGGGAGAGGATGGTTAGACACTAGAGAAGCCCGAAGTTTGAGGTAAAATTCTTAACTTTTAAATTTTTTAATATGATTAAAGTTTTATTTAAATATTTTTTAAATATTTATTATTTATTTGAATACTTGTTAGGCTACCTTCCATCAGAACCGAAAGAACCATGCAGCTCAGGAGTATACACACACTCTAGGCCGCGAGTCTATGGCCAGTCGTATGCATAGAGAGATAATTATTTATAAATCTTACTAGATAAATTAAATTCATATTTTTTATCATTTTTTTGATAAATTTATTCTTTATTATAACTGATGAGAGATGGAGTGATGCTCAGCCATAGCGAGATCTTCTGATCCAGCCGCACAGACAAGACGAGCATGCCGATGAACATCACGATCGGGCATATTTTTATAAGTATTAAATATATTAGTATATATGATTAGTATAATAATACTTCTTATAAAATTTTATTTTAATTTATAATTACAAGATCAATTAGATACACTCGTGAGTAAGGGCTCGGATACCTTTAGGCCCCATGACCATCTGTCTCAGATCTTGGGGCCTGAGCACTCTGGGAGGATCGGATGTAGGCCCGAACATACGTCGATGAGCTACTGGTCTGAGGCGAGCGTCTCTTCATAGACTTTCGGTATCATCAATCGGGAGGAGCTTGAGGAGGCATTGGCATGGGTAGATCATGCTGCGATGCGGGCAGATCGGGCTGAGGAGTGCGCATCTCATCTGAAGGGCATCATGAGAGACATGATGTCGATGCTCAGCATGCATTTTAGAGTCACAGGCTTTGAGGATATGTTGGCCCATATTCCAGCTCCAGCTCTGGCTCTAGCTCCAGCTCTAAGTCCAACTCCGGCACTAGCTCCAGCTCTAGCTCTGGCTCGGACTCCCGATGACAACAATGATGTAGATTTAGGAGACTTTTGATGCATTTTATTTTTTTTAAAAATATTATAATAAATTTTATTTGATAATAAAATTTTAGTATTTTAGAATAATTTTTATGTTTATTATATTTTCTTATGTTATATATCTATATTTATCAGATAAAATATATAAAAGAATAAAAATTTTATTTTTTTTAGTTATTCAAGATCTATGATAGTAGTTTTATAACCGTTGCCATATCCGTGCCAACCGCTGCCATAGGTCCGATGCTGACCACTATACTAGACCTATGGCAGCAGTTAAGAAATTGCTGCTATAGATTACCTATGGCAATGATTATGTAACCGCTACTATAGATATTCTATGGCAATGATTACATAACCACTATGATAAGTCAATCTATTACAGTGGTTTATAAATTGCTACTATGATAGCGGTTCTAACAACCACCGCAACAACCGTTGCCATAGAGCTACGGTGATGGCCGCAGTAGCAGCAGTTATAAAATCACTGCCATAGCCTATGATAATTTTTTGGGCTACGATTCTATAGCAGTGGTTGTGTAACCACTGCTATAGATATTTTATGGCAGTGATTACATTACCGCTGCGATAGATCAATCTATTGTAGTGATTTATAAACCACTACAATAGGCTATCTATGGCAGTGGTTCTAACAACCGCTGCAATAATCGTTGCCATAGAGCTACGATGATAGTCGCAGTAGCAGCGGTTAGAAAATCGCTGTCATAGCCTATGGCAGTAATTTTTTGGACTACGGCAGCGATTACAAACTATTGTCGTAGTCTTTTTTTATAGTAGTGTAAGTGGGATATTAGATTGATAATTAGGTCCAAGTGGTTGGTAAATATTAGATGAATTATTTATAAAAATCGATTGGCTTGACAGTTGACCTAGTTCTCTCTTCATGTTAGACTCAGCTAATTATCCTATTTGAGCTTCTATCCTAGTGATGGACTATTGTTTAGTCAAAATCGATTGTTGAAGTTGATTAAATCTATCGTCAGCTAGATTGGTCTATTGAGGAGGTGGGTATAATGGCTGATTATAATATGATGATTGGGTAAACTGACTAGACTAACCACTATTATAGGTAAAGTTTTGGTATTGGATCTGAGCCTGAGTCTGTTGGGGTATCCAAGAAAAATTAGAGTGGTTCCTCCAGTCTGGATTATATAAATTTGAAAATGGATCATTAACCGCCTTAGAGTAGCCTTGAGCAACTTAGACTTGTTCTTGGATAAAAGATGAAAATTGTGCAGTCCTAGGACATTCACTCGTATGATGGGTTGGGCTAGCATAAATTGAATAAATTTTATGATAATTAGAGAGTATTGTGAATTATGCAGGAGATTGTTGACCTAGGATTAGAAATTTATCTAATTTTTAGATAAGAAGGTCCACTTTATTTATCAGATCCAAATTAGCCTTAGAACTAGATTCTGGATGTTTAAATTTATGGATTTCTATCCACTTTTGATAGAAAGATAATGAAGCATTATTAATTAAGTTTTCACTCAAGGTTTTAAATAAGGCATATATAGGTTTCATCCTCACTTTTGCTCATGAATGCACCTCCACAAGATGCATCTACAATTTGTCTATATTGATCTCCTAAACCCTCATAAAATGTTTGAACTATTTGCCACTTTGATAAACCATGATGTGGGCATTTTTTAAGAAGTTTCTTAAGTCTTTTCCATGACTCATGAATTTTTCCCCTGGAAGTTGAGCAAATCCAGTGATAGCTCGCTTCATGGTGTTGGTTCGGCCTATGGGATAAAATTTCTTAAGAAATTCATTTTGTAATTTAGCCCAGTTTTGATTGGTCTTCCTATTATGCCAAGCCAATACTTGGCTTTATCTTTTAATGAGAAAAGGAATAAAGTCGGTCTAAGGGCATCATCAGAAAAATTTTGGATTTTTATCGTAAAGCAGATTTCTAAGAATTCATCCAGATGCTTGCAAGGATCTTCATTGGTGTTCTCATAGAAAGATGGAAGCATCTAAATTATGGTCGACTTGATTTCATAATGGCTAGTAGGGATATCTGATAATTGAATATAAGTTGATGGGTTATAGGTAGAAGAAATAAAATATTCTTTCATTTGCCTAGGTGGTTCTCCATTATTTTTAGCCATTTGATTTTCAAGTTTTATATGAATCAATCATTCAATTTCGGGATTGGTTTAACTAGTCAGGTAATAGCGATCTCCTACTATACATGTACTAGTGCAATCTTAGTGTGTGATTCAATTTATTTATATAAATATTTTTTATTTTTTTAATTATTTTTTTAGAGAGAAGAAAAGAGAAGAGAAAGAAGGGAGTTCTAAGAAAGAGTCCTAATAAGTCCTGAATCTGGAGATGATAGAGAAAAAATAATTATATTTATATTTAATGTAATTAGCAAACAAGTTAGACAAGCAATCTTGACTAAGGGTTGTTCTAGATCTAGATAGCTCTTAACTGTCAAGGTCACCTTTAAGCCCTCCAAGTAGAGAATCAGCCAATCAACTGGCCAGGTAAGTGTAAGGTTGGTGGGAGTTCTCCTATTTCTTGCCTTAGACACTAGTTATACTTAGCCAGGTAAGCTAATGGAATCAATTATAAACCACCTTCCTTCAGGCCCATTGTCTCTAAACCACTTTTCTTATACACTAGTTAAATTGATTAACTCTAATCCAGTCCAACTCTTAGAATTTCTTATCCTTTTAAGCTCCTAAGGTCGATGTCTAATTGATTTTAGTTTAGAAGCTTAGGTCATTGATGGATGCTGGTTGGTTGTTTATGGGCCAAAGAAGGATGATCAAATTTCTACCTTATCTTATTTAATTGGATGGTGCCCTTAATTTGATTTAATATGAATATGCATAAAATTTTTTCAAGCAAGAATTTTTATGCAATTTAAACTAGATGCATGCAATTAATTGAGTTCTAAAAAGCTTACCTTGCCTCCAGCAATCATCAAAAAAAATAAAAATAAAAATAAAACTAACCTGATGGATGCTCTATGCAAGTAGGATTTCTACTCTTATCATGAGATTTTTAATTAGATTTAAGTGGATAATTTTAATTAATTTAAAAATAAAATAAATAATTAATAAAAAAAATGGTTTAGGATTAGGATTGATCTCACCAAGCAAAATTGGCTTTGAAGCTTCCTCCTTGCCCTAATCTTTTTATTTTTTTTATTGACAAAATAAATAAGAAAGGTTAGTAAGAAAAAATTAAAAATTTTTTTATAATTTTTTTTATAAAAAAATTAAGAAGATCAAAAATTTTAATGTCCCTATCTTCTCCAGCAATGGTGCCAAAAACTTGGTATGTTTGCTGAAATTATTCTTAATTTATAAGAAAATCAATGAAATAAAAAAAATAGTATCTATGCCATCTCTGGAAATAGTGTTAAAAATTTGATAAGAGTATGATATTATCATTAATATACTATGTTTATCAGTTTAATTTTGACTTATTAAATAATTAAAAATAGATAGTAAGTAGTGAATCGAGTTGAATCCACATAGAAGATAGTATTTTAGTTTTAAAATCTTTAAATTTATAAAAAAAAGATAAAATTAAAGTCAAAAAATAGAATTATAAATAAAAAGCAAAAATTAAAAGGTATAGAAAATTAAACTTGGTAGTGAGATCTATTAGTTAGATCTTAGCATCTACTTGCAATAAAATTAAAGAGCAAAAATTAAATTTACAATAAAATTAAAGTGCATGAAATTTAAATAGCAAAGAATAAAATTTACATTAATTAAAGGTTTAGAATTTAAATATATGAAATTTAAAAAGAAATAAAAAAAAATAAAAATTAAAGATAAGTTGATCTTTGATCTTGGATCCGTATTGGTGTTGAGATGGTATAGAAGTCCAGCTCTTTCGCTCGGCACCATCTACCTCGAAGCCATCATGAATCCCAAGCATGGCTCTAACCTATACCATCATCTTCCCATGACCAAAGATAATTTGATTTTATGGCTTGGGGTATTATTTATAGGTATTGGAGGGGTGGAATAAGTGCTATCGTTCAATATTGGATTAAGGTAGTGTTTGATCAGCAAAATCTAGAGAAATCCCATGAAAAATTAGATTTAAAGAGCCTTTGGATGAATTCTATGCAATTCCCTAAGTTCTGGCTGTCAGATCTTGATCAAACAGTCCCAAAATTATTAAAAATTAAGTTTTAAAAGCCCAAATCAAGTCGGATTAAAATCTGGCCATTGGATCGGGCCTGATGGAGAAGATCAGACCTTTGGATCTCATTCTGGCTGCTTGATCACCGTTGGAAACTCTATTAGCCATCCAATCAATGTTTGGAGCGTGCGCTACCGTTGGATCATACTGATCAGCTTTGAATCAGAGTAGGAAATCATTCCCATCATCTCATCCTGATTTGGGCAAAATCTGATCATTGGATCATCGCTTGGAGCCTTCGAAATCGTTGGATCATGTTGATGGAGTTGGCTAAATTTGAATCAACCTGGGTAAACATCACAGTCATCAGATTTGGACCAGAATCATCCATAGCCACACGATCATGCAATTACTGTTCACATGGACCCTGTAGACCAAGTGTATTACAGACCGTAATCAATCACCGCATGCCTTGTCTTGTAAAATTATCATTTTGCCCCTATATACTGTGATGAATTTTCTGTAAACCCTTTAAGGGTCTTGGTCCATCATGTGACAGTTTATGATTCGCTGTGTTTTGCTGAGCTGGCAGTCCACGCCTAGTTTTATGGACTGACGGGCGACTTTTATGGCTGTGCTAGCTTGAGCGACATGCCAACTGAGCTGGGATGCCCCGACTGAGCTGCTTTCGATAGCTTGGCTGGGTGCGTCGGCTTGGCTTGGCAAGCCAGCTGAGCCATTTTATTATTTTTTTAATTTTTTCTTTGAAAATTTTTATTCAATCTATTTTAACTCTAATTTGCTCCAAACTTATTTCATTATAACCAAAAAAATGAGCTCTTTCCATTAGTAAATATATTTTCTAAAAATAATAAATAAAATATTAAAATTTTAAAAATAAATATAAATTAATTAATAAATTATTATTTCTAATGGTGTTTTTATGACACTTATCAATACCTTAGTTGAAAATTTTTAAACTATCTTAAGGACAATGGCATAGCCTCATAATAGACTCCATCTAAATGCCTCAACTCAATAGAGTTTTAGAATGGAAAAATTAGATCCTGTTAGATATGGTCTGATCAATGATGAGCTTCATGAATCTTTCTAAGTTTCTTTAGGAACGTAGTTTAATGATAGCTATTTAATCTATTCCTACCACACCGTATGAGATATGCCATGGTAAGAAGCCAAGTTTGAGTTATCTCAGAATTTGAAATTGTTCGGTCCATGTCAAGAGATAGCAGGCGGACAAGTTAGAGTCTAGGTCCCTTTGAGCTTGGTTTATTGGATATCCAAAAGTATCTTAGGATATTATTTCTATCTTTTAGAAGACTACAATATGATTATGAGTCTGTTAGGATTTAATGCCTCAAATTTGATCCACAGCAAGAGGAGAATCAGTATCAGCAAGCAGCCAGGCTGGCTCAGATATGGGGTCGAGCTGGCTTGGGCTGAGATTGAGTCAGCTCAATTGATTGAGCTGGCTCGAACCACAGTCAAGCCAGCCCTCTCAAGTAGATAGAAAGTAGGTATTTGGATGAGATGTAATCGAGCTAGCTTGACCTTTGACAAAGCCGGCTCGACGTAGGCAAACAGAACAAGATAGGATTTTTCATTTGGATTCAGATTATGATTAATCCAAGGGATCCATGAGAGTTGTACGTGGACCATAGGATCCAGTGGTCATGGAGGGTTATGATCATGATCTGAAGATTGAAAAATATTCCAAGACTCCATTAAGATCATGTTCGACTCATATTAGGTGAAAGAGCACTGTTATAATTCTTGTGATCTACTGAGAAGAAAATTCTCATCCTATTTAAAGACATGAGGTGCTGTGGAGCTAGGTGTGGTGCATGTGGCATGAGAAGCATGTAGAGAGGCTCTAGTAGCTATCAAGAGGAGCTTGATAGAGCATCAAGTATGTGCAGCCCACAAGAGAGAGAAGCAATAGGTGCATAGCATCCGGTATGGAAGCTGTCAAGGCAGAGCATCTTATAGCTTTTGAGGATTTGCTTGAAATTTTAAGAGAGCTTTTATGAGGGTAGCTTCTATTTGAGAGAGATTTATGTATAGTGAATTGAGAGTGGGTGTACTCCTCTTGTAGTTATTTTTTTCTTTTATTGTGGAGCTTTGCATGCCCCATGGTGGCTAGCCTTTAGGCTGATCCATATACTTGATTATTTTTTTATTTTATTTTTATTTTTTTTTGCCATAATAATTTGGTACTAGATCCTCAATAAGTGGTATTAGAGGAGTTGATATCATCAATAAATTGGTATCAGAGCCAGGTGGTATCAGAGCGCAAATTGCAATAGTGGTGTTAAAGATTGAAGAATATGGAGAAGATAAGCACAATCAAAGTGGAGATCAATAGGTTTGATGAAAAAGATAATTTTTCGTTGTGGCAAGTAAGGATAAAGGATGTCCTCATCCAACAGGGTTTGATCGATACTCTCTTGTACGAGGAGATGCCAGCCACCATGGAGGCAAAGGATTAGAAGTGGATTTAGATGCAGGTGGTGAGCATGATCTACTTGTATCTAGCAGACGATGTCGTGATCCATATATTTGGTGAGATTTTTTTAATGGTGCTATGGTTGAAGGTCAAGGAGTTGTACATGGCAAAGTCGCTCACCAACATGCTATTCCTTTGGAGAAAGTTTTATCAGCTATGGATGGATGAAGGTCAGAGCATGTAGGAGCATCTATCCATCACTAACCTCCTCAACATTGCTGAAAAAATTAAGGAGATGATCACGACGTTGATCTTGCTAGCATCGCTTCTTCCTTCATATGAGTCTTTGGTGGCTACTCTTCTTGTAGGCAAGAGCACCATCAAGATGGACAAAGTAATTGCAGCGATTCTCCAAAATAAGGTTCTCAGGAAGAAGAACCCAGCTTCAAGCTCAGATGGCGGTAGCTCAGCTTTGACGATTTCTGAAGGAGCAGGAGATAGTAGATGGAGCAGCAAAAGCTTATGAGGAGGATGATCCAGATCCAAGATAAGAGACCATAGCAAGATCAGATGCTACCGGTGCGATGAGTTGGAGCATCGAATCAAGGATTACCCATAACTCAAAGATTGGATGAGGGCTACTATAGCGATGCTAGTAGCAATATAGAAGGCAGTGATGATATCCTTCTGATTACTGATGAAGTATCTACTTCTTTTTTCTAGTGGATTATAAATTCTGCTTATTCCCATCATGTTTGTTGTAGGGAGGACATAATTGACATCCTAGAAACCAGTGAGGGCACCGTTTTCCTATCAGATGGGTTGAGCTATGTGATCAAGGGCAGCGGAATGGTCAGCCTGAAGCTCCATGATGGAATAGTGAAGAAGTTGGGTGAGGCCCGATACATACCCAGCTTTAAGAACAATCTAATCTCATTGAGTAGATTGGATTCGATCAACTTCAAATGAAAAGTTGATGGAGGAATCCAAAAGATCATGCACAATAGTAGGATGGTGTTAAGAGGAAGAAAGTATGGAGAATATTACCTCATTACAAAAAGTCCAGTGAGAGATGGAGCTCCAGATGGAGATGGATTGGACATAAGATAGGAGACTCAGAAGGATGACATGCGACATCACAAGATGAAGTTTCTATTACCGCAGGAGACTATTCCAAGCAGATCTTAGGTCAGGAGGATCACAGCCATTGACGAAGGTGAGATCGAGCAACCTGGCTTGACATCCATTTTGCCCATCCATGATCAGCAGGCAATTGCCCTAAGGCATGGAGGTGAGAAGATCTAGAAGCTCTCAAAGTTAGGTGGAAGCCGCATGTCTAGTCGAGGTGGAGATTGTTAGGATTTGATGCCTCAAATTTGACCCATAGCAAGAGGAGAATCAGTATCAGCAAGCAGCCAGGCTAGCTCGGATACAGGGTCGAGCCAGCTCGGGCTAAGATCGAGCCGGCTCAAATCATAATCGAGCTGGTCCTCTCAGGCAGATAGAAAGCAGGTATTTGGGTGAGATGCAGTCGAGCTAGCTTGACCTCTGACTGAGCCGACTCGATGGAGGTGAACAGAATAGGACAAAATTTTCTATTTGAATTTAGATTATGATTAATCTTAGAGGTCTATGAGAGTTGCGCATGGATCATAGGATTCAGTGGCCATGGAGGGCTGCGGTCATGATCTGAAGATTGAAAAATATTTCAAGACTCCATCAAGATCATGTTCGACTCATATTAGGAGAAAAAGCTCTGTTAGGACTCTTATGATTTGCTGAGAAGAGGATTCTCATCCTATTTAAAAGCTTGAGGTACTATGGAGCTAGGTGTGGCATGTGTGGCATGAGAGGTACGTAGAGAGGCTTAGGCAGCCATCAAGAGGAGCTTGGTAGAGTACCAAGTACGTGCAGCCCATAAGAGAGAGAAGCAATAGGTGCATAGCATTCGACGCGAAGGCTGTGAGGGCAGAGCATCTTATAGCTTTTGAGGGTCTTCTTGGGATTTTAAGAGAGCTTTTGTGAGGATAGCTTCTAATTGAGAGAGATTTATGTATGGTGAGTTGAGAGTGGATGTTCTCCTCTTATACTTATTTTTTTCTTTCATAGTGGAGCTTTGCATGTCCCATAGAGGCAAGCCTTTAGGCTGATCCATGTACTTGATTATTTTTCTTATTTTATTTTTTTTCTTCCTATTATAAGAATCTAATACTAGATCCTTAATAAGTGGTATCAGAGGAGTTGATATCACCAACAGAGTCGACACACCATTTTTTTTGAAAAATAGTTTGTTCAAGATGGTGGCATTAGAAGATTGATTAGGCTTGAGGAGAAAGTCTCCGAAGAGCAACGAGCCAAAAAATCTATGGACTCCAGTCAGTCTGAACCAATTCACACGCTACCTCCTCCACCTCATAGGTCAAATAGGATTTTTCGTCCTCCTGAGAGGTACTTAGATACTATTCAAAAGGATGTAGAAAAAATATTTCTTATAAAAAATGAGGTTCATGGTGATGATCTTAAAATCTATGATGAGGCGATATCAGATATCGGCTTTGAAAAATTATTAGAGGTAATGAAGTCAGCAATTGACTCAATATGCTCTAAGTCTGGATCTTGGAAGATCCACCTGAAGATATCGTACCTATTGGATGTAAATAGATCTTCAAGAAAAAGATAGGTGCAGATGGGAATGTGGAGACATTCAAGGCTAGGTTAGTGACAAAAGGATATAGTCAGTGCAAAGGTATTGACTATTAGGATACCTTCTCACCAGTAGCCATGCTTAAATTCATTTGCATATTGCTTGCAATTGCAGTCTATTTTGATTATAAAATATGATAGATGAACATAAAAATGATATTCTTAAATGGATATCTTGAGTAAGATATCTATATAGAACAGTCGCTTGATGTCACATCTAGTGATAGTGATCACAAGGTCTGCAAGCTATAAAGGTTCATCTATGGACTTAAGCAAGCATCTCAGAGCTAAAATGCTTATTTTAATGATGTGATCAAATCATTTGGTTTCATCAAAAATAAGGAGGAGCCTTATATTTTCAAAAAAGTCAGTAAGAGTATTGTTGTCTTTCTCGTATTGTACGTGGATGACATCCTCCTGATTGAAAATGATATTTCCATGTTGACGTCGGTCAAAGTGTGGTTGTCAAAGAAGTTTTCTATGAAAGACCTAGAAGAAGCATCCTTCATCTTGGGAATTAAGGTCTATACGGATAAATCGAATAGGATGCTAGGTCTCTCATGAAAGATGTACATAGAGGTGCTGAAGAGGTTCAACATAGAGAACTCTACGTCTAGAGGTATACACACTCAGACTTTATGTCTGACATTTATGATCGAAAGTCAACATCTGAAAGTCTATTCATATGTAATAATAGTGCTGCAAGCTAGAAGAGTTTCAAGTAGACCGTGATAGCAAACTATACCAATGCACATCAACTGGCATTTTTACCTCATACGTGATTACCTTGAGAAGGGATACATCGAGGTTAAGAGAGTTGTAGCCAAGCCCATCTTGAGAAGATGGAACTTAGATTTGTAGCTAATTGACTTTAGATCAAGTGGAAGTTTGTTAGATGTGTGCCTTAGAAGCCAGATTGGCCGACACTTGTAAAATATTTTGTAGGAGCATTTTCATAATTTTGATTTAAAATTAATAAAAGAGTTATTTTATTCTATCACATTGTGTATAATGTATCTATGATACATCCATTAAGTTAATGGACATCATAACACATATTTTCAAGAGTTAAGAATTTAAGGCATGTGTTATCATAATTAACTCATAAATTACTTTCGATCATATGATCATCATAAGGATGATGATTGATCTGAAAGATCGATGTATGATCACTTTCCTAGGATAGATGTATCTTGAGTCTATGGTGTGAAGACATCAAAGCAAGAGTATAGGTACTTATTGAGCATAAGGGCACTGAGTGTGACCATCTTGAGTAGCTATAAGAAAGTCTACCTTCTCATTGATGACTACCTCGATGCTGCAGTTGTGTCTGATTCTTTGATCTGAAGTGCATCAATAATTCATCTTAAGGGGTTATAGTTTGACAATACCATAACTCGGTCTCCTAGCCATTCAAAATTTTGAGGTATATGTTGGCTATAGCATGTTTATTATAGGAATTAGATCGCACCAAAATGGGATCTATCAACCTCGGTAGAGAAGGAGTAGTCCGATGATGATCATGAGATCGAGTCCTAAGTGGCATTTTTACCTCATCCTTGATTACCTTGAGAAGGGATATATCGAGGTTAAGAGAGTTGTAGCCAAGCCCATCTTGAGAAGATGGGACTTAGATTTGTAGCCAATTGGCTTTAGATTAAGTGGAAGTTTGTTAGATGTGTGCCTTAGAAGCCAGATTGACCGACACTTGTAAAATATTTTGTAGGAACATTTTCATAATTTTGATATAAAATTAATAAAAAAATTATTTTATTCTATCATATTGTGCATAAAGTGTCTGTGATACATCCATTGAGTTAATGGATATCATAACACATATTCTTATGAGTTGAGCATTTAAGGCATGTGTTATCATAATTAACTCATAAATTACTCCCGATCATATGATCATCATAAGGATGGTGATTGATTCGAAAGATTAGTGTATGATCGCTTTCCTAGTATAGATGTATCTTGAGTCTATGGTGTAAAGACATCGAAGCAAGAGTATAGATACTTATTGAGGATAAGGGCACTGAGCATGACCATCTTGAGCAGCTATAAGGGAGTCTACCTTCTCATTGATGACTAGCTTGATGCTGCACTTGTGTCTAGTTTTTTGATCTAAAGTGCATCGATAATTCACCTTGAGGGATTATAGTTTGACTATACCGTAACTCGATCTCCTAGCCATTCGAAATCTTGAGGTGTATGTTGGCTATAGCATGTTCATTATAGGAATTGGATCACACCAAGATGGGATCTATCAACCTCGGTAGAGAAGGAGTAGTCCAATGATGATCATGACATCGAGTCCTAAAACTCATGGCCATGGTAGTGTGAAATAATAAAAAAGAGTTTCTATTAGGATTTCACATCAGACTTGAATCAAATGATTCATTTGTATGATGGGTGTTGG
Organism: Cocos nucifera; assembly: GCA_006176705.1. Taxonomy (NCBI): domain Eukaryota; kingdom Viridiplantae; phylum Streptophyta; class Magnoliopsida; order Arecales; family Arecaceae; genus Cocos; species Cocos nucifera. Next base: position 43,634 of record QRFJ01006616.1, read on the forward strand.
GTTTGACAAGTTCACCTTAATCCTAATCCTGTTGGAGCTTATGATAAAAAATATAATCATACAGGTAGCTGCACTGAGAGATTTGCATTCGATTTTGATGGATTGCCACCATATACTGTTAGATGTCACTGATGGATTTTGGGACTAATTAGAATTATTTTGATGTTCGATAATTCAAATTGAATGAATCAGAAGAGTTCTGGTCCATCAAAAGATATTTCGGTGATGTTAAAGATAGAGATAATGACATGTCCCATTACTATACAGAATTGAATATAACTGGATTACACAAATAAGGGTTTGGATTTGGATGTCATCAATTAGGCTAATCTAGTTTGATTGATTTGGATTAGATCCAATTAGGTTCAAGAAAATCATGCTAGTGCATGATTGAGCCTAATATTCTCCTTCTGTAGACTTTTTGGTTCATCTTGACTGAGCCAAATTAGATTTGGCTCATCCAAAAGCTTTGTTTGCATTTATCTTGGTTTGACTAGAGCTTGTCCTAGTCAGAACAGGCTTGTCCTGATCAATACAAGGCTTGTCCTGATGAGATTAAGGCTTGTCCTAAAATCAGGAGAAGAAATTTGGACAAGGCTCTCCTAGATACCCTATATGGATTTGTCTTGATCTAACAAGACCTAGTCCTGGCCTAATCAAGGCTTGTCCTAACTTGATTAAGACTTGTCCTAATTCCATTAGATGGGACTTGATTAGGGCTTGTCTTAAAATAAGCAAAGGGAATAGGACAAGGATCAAAGTTTGACCCATGTTGTAGGAAAGAAAGGATTGGAGTGTGCACCCCCTAGAGGTTTTCTAGGGGCACGCACCCTTAGGTATTTTCATGAGGAAGAGAAGGGCGCACGTCCTCCTAGGCATGCACCCCATATGGATAAGGATGGAGAATCCCATTCAAATAGGATTTGAATGGGTCAGATCGTTTAAATTTGATTCAAACTCTTGGGAGATAAGTTCCTTGCACCAACTCAACTTGATCCATCCTTCACCATGCCAAAATTCTGAAATTTTGTGCAACAAAACTCTAAGAAAAAGGGTGTGAGGGCATGGAGATCAGATTGGGAGTCCTTCTGCTATTAAGCAATTCAGCTTGCTTAAAGCTCCAGGACTTTAGGGTGGCGCCTAGGCTTATAAATAGGGCCCTGCGCTCATTATTTTGCATCGCAATTTCTCTACGGTGAAGCCCTGCCTCTCCCACCATCTCCACGTCCATTCTTTTTCTATTCTCCATACCCAAGGAGTTGGGCAAAATTCAGAGATCGAAGGTTGGTCCCTGATCCTACAATGTTGTGCGACTAGTTCCTGAATCAAAAGACGAAGGTGCTGCCATTGAAGATCAGTTCGAAGGCTCTATAGAATGATTTCAGATATGATATTTGGAGATCAGATCTCGAACAAGAGGACGTCCAGATCTGATCTGAGTGGACTTCGGTAGAGGCCGGGCACGTGCGTGGCTCCATCCAGAACCTTAGGCTTCGTCAAATCATCAGCACGATAAATTGTTTACCCAAATCAGGTAACATTAGATGTTATAGTTTTAATTTTATTTTTAGATTTTGTAATTAGATCATACCAATCAGATATGAGAGCTCTTAGATCTGATCGGATCTAGAAGAAATAATTTTAAAATTTTGCTTTAGATATGATCAGATCAGATCGATCCTATTGTAGGTAAATCAGATTTTCCTTCAGAGGAAACTCACTAGATCAGCAAAATATTAAGATCAAGAGGGTATTGAAGAGAAGGAGGATAGGGGGAATCCTATCAAGCAACAAAATATATCATATAGAGATAGAGGATAAACTTTGAACACTTCCATTCTTCCTTCCTTTTCTTGTATCGATAGTGCAAGAAGAGGAAGAGGGTAAGCTATGTTGTTGTGCCCAGATAAAACATGCAGGAAAAGAAACAGCAGATATCGCATAGAAGCCCTAATTTTCTCTAATCCAATTTGTTATGGTACAAAAAAAAATTCATTAAGCTCTTATTAGACATTATGAGCTTACTTAGATTCAATATAATGGTGTCAATTTTAATTTCAATTTTTTTTATTTTTGAATATACATATTCATATGTGTGTGTGTGTGTGTTTGTGTATAATATTATAATATTTGCAAATTTGTAGTATTTTTTATTTTTTGTTAAAGTTATTTTTGAATAAAAATTCACTTATTATTTTTATAATTTGTAACATATTATAGTCTATATTCTTTTGAATATATTATTTATTGATTTATGTAGTTCACTTTCTATTCTTTGTATATTTTAAAAATCAACTATCATTTTGATGATTTTTCTTTGTTTAGATAACGGAACCACCACAATCATAATTAATTTATTTAGATTGGGTTGGTTCTAGCATCAATTAGCTTAGTCTTAGTTTTAGTTTCATAATGGAGAATACATTAAGAATTCATTTTTAGTTAACTCAAACCAATATGCTCTTGTGACTTTCCCATTGTATTGATAATTATAATACACATTTAATTAATTAATGACTACTAATATATTAAAGTATTACTAAATTGGTTGAAAGTCCCGGGCCGAACCCAACAGATACTCAAATTATTAGCCCGAACTTGACTCATATAACCTATTCAATAAATTGATCAACCTAAATCAAGTTTAGAATAACATACTCAACTCATCAAAAAAATTCAAGTAAAAATATAATATACAAGAAATTTTATTAAATTTACTGTCCATCAAAGATTCTTTCCCATGAATGGCTAAAGAATATTATCGTCATTAATATTAAAATTTTGGAGTGAAGATAAAGTTTTTTACATGTTTCTTACAATATATATATATATATATATATATATATATATATAAAGAGAGAGAGAGAGAGTTAAAAAGACCATTACTTCTAATATTTATTGGACATATGTAACATTTATTTCTAAAAATAAAGTTTTCAAGTACATTTTCTGAAAATAAATTGTTATTTATTGAACTTTTAGGATTTTGGATAACTTGACATGAACAAACCTGATTCTGATTCATTGGTTTGAACTGGGTTGGGATCGATATTGATTGGTTCGGTTAATTAGGTTTGGTCTGGTTGTAGCTTAACCTTTATTCAAATTTAGTCCGGCAAAATATGCATGACCTTGCTCCATTTATTTAGTTATGAAGCAAATTTGATTCATACAAACTATTTTATAAATGAATTGAATTTGATTTGATTAAAAATAAAATAATCAACCAATTTAAAAATTTAAAAAATTGTATAGTTGTAAAAAATCAAGTAATGAGACAATATAAAATTTCATATGAGACAAAATATTATATTGTTAAAAGCCAAATAAAGTTTCCAACAAAATGGATTTTTCCACAAAACATAAGGTTTGCCAACAAAACCAATTCATCCCCAAAATACCCATAAATAATTAATAAATATAAATATAAGAAAGAACAATGCAATTAATTCATTACAAAATTATATTTTGCAATGAAACTTTTTGTCTCTAGGAAATAATTATTTAGCAATGAAATATTATCATCACTAAATAATTCAAATTATTCTATAATAAAACTATATATATTGCCAATAAATATATATTTAATAATGAAATTTGTCATTGCTAAGGATCATATAATACTTAGCAATAAAAACTATTCATTGTAGATTTACACAAAGATAGGTACTTAAAAATTTTTTAGTCCTTTCTTCAATCCTGTCATTTGGTTTTGATCTTGTTATTCAGTTCATATATCAATTTTGTATCGAACCAAAGCTTCACCGCTTGAAGATCTATTTTTTTGTTTCAAGAATAAGTTAAATCTTTTAGTCTAACCAAGTTTGTCACTAAAAAATCTATAATTTACAACAAAATTGTAAACATCATCAATGAATAAATATTTAGCTACTAAATCTTATCCTCACCAGAATATCAAAATCATTGGTGATAAAAGCTCTTGTCACCAAATATAAAAGTACTAGTAATGAAACTAATTATCACCCAAAAATGCAAATAAATAAAAATCAATGAATAAATATTTAGCTACTAAATCTTATCCTCACCAAAATATCAAAATCATTGGTGATAAAAGCTCTTGTCACCAAATATAAAAGTATTAGCAATCAAACTAATTATCACCCAAAAATCCAAATAATTTTTTATTTCATATTTTTTTATTTTTGTATTTGCAAATACACATTTGGGAATGATTCTAATATCATCATCAAAATTGATAAATAATTAGTGAGAAGAACATGTCATCTCCACAAACTTGAACTTCATGATAATAATATTTTCATTGCAAAAAATCTCAATTCATCATCCTAAAAAAATTCCACCAAAAGAGGCAGGAGTCGGTGTATTGGTGCTACAATTTGGTAACAAAAATTAGTATTGGGAGAAATTTTGTATGGGTTGAAGATATGAAAAGGCCTAAATTTCAAGATATAAAAACCTAGCAAGACGGCATGTTGGGCCATTGTTGATCACTAATCAGACACCCTCGATGCCGATCAGTCTTTAGCTCTAGGCCAGTTGGCCCATGATGCGCCTTGTTCGTACCTTGCAACTTATGTGGACAAGAATTGATCGGTCAATTCTCAATGGGCCCAATGCGAAACTATCGATGGCTTCTCTATAATCAATTTATGAAATATTAGCTTTAATTCTGTGGTGACCGACCCCTCTTTAGCATCGTTCATGCTATGATTCTCTAACTTGGTAGGGCAATCCCTTTATCGGTCCATGCCTTCATGGCTGGCACCATTGATGCTTGATCGTCAAGTGGTCAAATCTCCACCGACTGACCATTATCCCTCCTGGACAAATAAAGTCATGAACTACTTGGTTGCTAAGCCTTTCTCCAGGTGCCTGCAACTCCTTAGCAGACAAACCCTACTAAATGATCATCAAGGACTAACGAAGCATGCCGGTGATTAGCTCAAATCGAGCAAACTTCAGCTTCTGACACCAACTCGATCTTAGTCGTGTTTCTCCACACACGCGCCATCTCACCAAATCTTCTGACACCCTGTAATTGCGTAGGATAGCAGATGCCCACGACCAACACCTTGGCAAGCACTCGCTTGACAGATGACCATGACCAACAACCTTGGCAGGCACCCATCTAGTGGATGTCCATGACCAGGGGATCATTTTGTCTATTGAACAAGATTCTGAGTTGAGCATCGGGAGGTCTCCACTGGAGCCACCTCTGGCTGAAACTTTTCTTATACGTCCCGCCCTTAGGAGGATTGATCTCAACCATCCACTACAACATCTTTTGCTACAAAATATGTTCCAAAGCTAATCGTCAGTCTGTTGACAGTTGAGCTAATTATGCAATTGTAAATGATTTGTTATGAATAAATATTTATTCTGGTTTTTTCATCATAAGTGTACATCTTCTTATGAACTCCTATATTGTGATGAAGTTCTTAGGACTATTTAGATTTGATAAAGAGAGAATTTATCATTAGTCCTTAAATTTGTTCACGACCAAATGATACATTGTTATCTAAGATGATAATATTTATCGAGTGTAGGTCATTGTGTGCCATATGAATTGATTGTCCTCTTAACCAAGGAGTATAGAGACACTGGTATGGCATGCAGGTGAGATGTATAGGTACATCATCACTGAACGTGATCAACTTCAAAGCATTCTACTATTAAGATTTACTCTGATAGGATATGGGTACGTGTCCCTCGGATTTGAGATCACCATGGTGATTTGCAAGCAACTTACTGTGCTTTGATGCCTGACTACCTAAATTTCTAATTCAATAATGAAAGATTTCTGGGCACAGTCAAATACATGCGAAGTCAGTGAGCGAGTCAAGATGGGATTGACTACTCCTAATTTCAGGAGCTATGTATAATTGTATTTTTAATTTAGCAAAACCTTGACTAGGGTAGTCCTAGTGAGGAGTCACAGGACTGATTGCTTTGAAATAAATGTTGTTTTACATACATTCAACCTATCTGAATATTGAATAACATTGCTAGATGGTTACTTTGATTAGTACTAAAATTTATTTTTATGCTATCGGCTTAAGTTTGAACCTATGGGATCATGCACATTAAAAATTTTGATCTGATCAGATGGTTGATCGATAATTATGAATCGTTCTTGGATCAAATAGTCAATACAATTGATGTTTGACTTAGTGTAAGTATTGCAGAAGGATTTATTAGCAATCAAATTACTAATTGGCTCAATTTGATTGAGCATTAGGGCTAAGATCGAGTCTAATTGAATGAGATTCAATTAGATTTGGTTTGGACTTGATAGGTCAAATCTAATTAGTTTATAGGATAAGCCAATTGCAAGGAAGATCAATTTTCTATTCAACCAGGACTTATGTGCACCTAATTTCTAATTTGATTAGGATTTAAATTAAAATTAGATATAATTTAATTTGATTTAAATGGGCTTTTAGTTGGACTATGATCATCTTTAATTAGGTTGCATCAATTCTAATTTAATTGGATTTAAAATCTTGGTTTGACTAAAGAAAATATAAGAGTCCAGTTTGACTGGGACTCTCTTCCTTCTCCTTGTGCCTAGACTCCCCATGCCCATGCCCCTTATTCTAAGTTTTGCATGATGTTTTCTCATGCCAAAGAGCCCCACGCATGCCCCCCTTTGGTTTAGTTTGGAAATAAATCTTGACTAGGTCAAAACAAGCAAGTTGTTTTGACCGAGGACTCTCTTTGATAGAGTTTTTGATTCCCCGAACTCTATCCACTAAGAGGCACCAACTATAATCAGATTTGATCTGATTTTGGTGCAAAAAAGGAGAAATTTTTGTGTGCATTTTAGGTATCCCATGCCTAGAAAAAGGAGGCACTCAAGAGTTGGGTGCCCCCTACAATTCCTCCCTTTGGACATGCCTTTCTAAGTATTTGACCTAGAGAATGACTCTTCCATATCTCTCTATTTAAGTAGAGGTTGGGTGTGAGGTTTGGCAGAGAGTTTCACCATGGGATAACCTTTGGGCATGGGAATATTGAGGCACAGACACCTTGTGGGCATGGGGTTTCTTTTGGATAACTTCCAGGGTTGTCCTGGTGAGAGAAAAGAAAGAAGAGAAGAAAGGGTTTCTTTTCTAGGGTTTCTCCTCTTCCTCTTTCATGTTCTTTTGAGAGATTAGTGAGGAAGAAAACCTCTCTCAAGTCCTCCTCTAAGTCTTCATTCCTTGGAAAGTCCAAGAGTTTGAAATAAGAAGAAACAAGATCAACCATCAAAGAGAGATCTGCAAGGTGCTAGCATGCTGCGCAGATTTTTGATCACTGGACCTCCAATCAGATTTGAAGCTTCGTATGGATAATCCTTAGAGGCCAGACATTCTATGTGGCTTGAAGCAACAACCTCAACCATGAAAATAGTAAGTAGAGTTCTCGACCCACGATCAGGTATAGAGATCTGATCTCTATAATGTTCTAGATTAGATCTAGACTAGGCATTGATATGATCAATATCTTTCATGTTATTTATTTATTTTTCATATTTAATACATGCTAGTATCATGTCATAAGATCCTAGATCTAGAAATTTTTACATGCTTTAGTTGATTAATATGATTAATCTAAATCTTCTACTTCCGCTATTTTTGAAAAAGTTTCGAAAACTAACCATGTAACCCTAGATTTTTTCTTAAATTGGTATCAGAGCCTAGATCTGATTGATATAATATTTATGCATATTTTAGATTAATTATTTAGATTAGATTTAAATTATAATCTTATATTAAAATATAAAATAAATAATTTGATCGCATAAACTGATCTTATAAGTTTATCCTGCTGTAAGATTTATCCCTTATAGTGAAAAGATTGTCCTAATATATGTTGATCTAAAAATTAATCATAAATATGTTAGATTTGATCTAAGAGGATTTATGATTTAGTAGATTTAAAATTATTTTAATCTAAAATTTATTATCATTAATATGTCTAGATTAGATCTAAAATAGATCCATGATTTTATTTATTTTATGTGCATTATTTATGAATTAAATATTTTATTTATTTTATGTGCATTGTTTATGAATTAAACATGCAATTGATTGATGTTTATGATGTTATGGTATCAACTCGCTCTGATATCAAACTGTTGAGATATCAGCTATTCTGATACCGTTTGTTAAGGATCTAGTACTAAATTATTATGATAGAAAGAAGAAAGAAATAAAATAAAAAAATAATCAAGTACATGGATTAGCCTAAAGGCTCGCCTCCATGAGATATGCAATGCTTCACTATGAAAAAAAAAATAGGTATAAGACAAGAACATCCACTCTCAACTCATCGTACATAAATCTCTCTCAACTAGAAGCTACCCTCACAAAAGCTCTCTCAGAATTCCAAGGAGATCTACAGAAGCAACAAGATGCTCTGCCCTCACAGCCTCCTTGCCAAATACTATGTACCTATTACTTCTCTCTCTCACGGGCTGCACGTACTCGATGCTCTGCCAAGCTCTTCTCAAAGCTGCCTGAGCCTTTCTACGTGCCTCCCACACTACACGTGCCATCTTTTTTTTCCACAACATCTTAGCCCTTTTAAATAGGATGAGAATCCTATTCTTAATAGTTCACAGGAGTCCTAACAAGACTCATTCTCCTAATATGAGTCGAACATGTTTTAATGGAGTCTAAAAATATTTTTCGACCTTCAGATCATGACTGCAACCCTCTATGGCTGCTGGATCCTCTGTAGATCTCTTGGATTAATCACAATCTAAGTCCAAACAAAAAAAACCCCATCATGTTTTGTTCGCCTCCACTGAGCCAGCTCGATTAGGAGTTGAGCTGGCTTGACTGCATCTCACTCGAACTTCTACTATTTATCTGCCTGAGAGAGCTGACTCGATTATGGTTCAACTGTTATGCTAAAAATTGATTCTCTTCTTATTGTGGATTGAATTTGAGATGTCAAATCCTAACAATCTCCACCTCGACTCGATAACTTTAAGAGCTTGTGATCCATCTTGTCCTCTTGTCCTGGGGCATGCCTGCTGATCATGGATGGATAAATATGGGAGTCGAGCCAGGCTGCTCGATCCCATCTCTATCATGGACTATGTCCACTTTAACCAAAGACCTGCTCGAAGAATTCTCTTATGATAATCGAAACTTCACTCTACAACATCACCTCTCGTCCTTTCGAGTCTCCCATCTCGTGCTCGATCCATCTCCACCTGAAGCTCCACCTCGCACTAGACTTTCTTTGGCTCTTAAAGTTCCATCTCACACTAGACTTCCTACTAGATAGTAATGTCCTCTTATCTTCTTCTTTCTTTCCAATATCATCCTATCACCATACATGACCTTCAGAATTCCATCACCAGCTACCCACCTATAGTCGTTTAAATCCAGTCTGCTCAGTGAGATAAGATTCCACCTAAAATTAGGTATGTATCGGATCTCCTCTAATCTCCTCACTACACCATCATGTATCTTCCAACTGACCACCCCGATGCCTCTAATCGTAAAGCTCGATCCATCTAGTAGATAAACAGCACCATCACTACTCTCCAGGAGTCAAACTGCTCCTTTCTACAACAAACATGATATGTGTATGCAGAATCTAAAATTCACTGATGGGAAGAACAAGATATCTCATCAGATATCTTCAGGACATCATCCTCTAACTGACTTTTTGAAGGAAAATCCTGATTTCCCGGTCTAGGTTCATTCAGATCTGATCAGATCAAGAGATATATTTTAAAAATTTTTTCTTTGATCTATATCAGATCTGGGATGTTTTAGATCTGATTAATATTATTTTAATAAATAAAATAAATAAGGATAAATTAAATCAAATTTAATTTACCTGATTTGGATAATCCTATTACCCTGTTGATGATCCTGTATGCAGCGGAAGGTTCTGGATCTAGCCACGCAAGCGCCTGGCCTCTACCAGTATCCACTCGGGCTGGATCTGGAGATCCTCTTCTTCTCTATCATATCTCCAAAAATTAGATCTAGATCTAATCTGGAGGATCTTCAAAACTCCTTTTGAAGATCAGCAGTCGTCCTTTGCAGCAGTGCAGCCTTCTTGCTTTTGATCGCCTTTCTCTTGATCTGAATCGCACCAACCAAAGTCCAAAACCCTTTTGGACGTGGAGAGGAGAAGGAGAAGGAGGTTTGGCATGGAGGAAAGAGGGGAGAGGCAGCCTTGGGCATGGGGAATTATGATTCTCAATCATATTCATGTTAATCTGAGTTGGGCGCAGGGTCTTATTTATAGACTACTTGTGATCCAACTCCTCTTCTTCTTCCCAACCAATCACAACCCTTTGTGAAATCAGATCTAAATCTGATTGGTGGGAATAGAGTCCCCTGGATTCCTCCTTAGAGGGTGCCTAAGACCAGTCAAAGTTGGTTCTTAGAAGAACTCTAATTGGAATCCAAAAAGGAGATGGAGTCCTTGTCCAACAAGGACTCCTAGGCGCCTCCAACTTGGGCACACGCCTAGGGTGGCGTGCGCCCTTCTCCTTGCCAGGTTCTGGCAGGGGGACAGGCCCCCACCAGCTCTCCCAATAGGTGCATGACATGTGGTCAAAAGTCAAAGTGTCAATGGTCAACGTTTGACCAGTCAAAGGTAGACTTTTGACCAAAGTCAAAGAACAAGAAATGGCAGGTGACCAAAAATGGCAGGTAATGTCTTACAAAATAAGACAACCTATTTCTGACTTGGACAACCTCCAGTCAGACCATATGAAGGCCTCTGATTGAGCACAAACTCCTTTGGCTCAGTCAGGACAACTTATTTATGATAGTAAAAGAAGAACGTTAGGTTCAATCGAGTGCTAGCACGATTTTCCTTGAACCTAATTGAATCTCATTCAGATCAATTGAACTAGATCAGTTCAATTGATGATCACCAGATTCAAACCCTTGTTTGTGTGACCCAGTTAGGTTCAGTTCTGTATGGTAATGGGATATGTCATGATCTCTATCATCGACATCATCGAAACTCCTTTCGATGGATCAGAACTCTTCTGATTCGAACAGCTAGAATGATCGATCATCTAAATCATTCTAATTGCTCCCAAAATCCACCAGTGACACCTAGCAGTATATGGTGGCAACCCATCAGAGCTGAATGCGAACCTCTTGGTGCAGCTACCTGTGTGATTAAGTTCTTCTATCTTGAGCCCCGATCAGATTAGGGTTAAGGTGAACTCGTCAAACCCTAGTCTCTGTCATATGATGTAATCATTCGATTCGAGTCCAATGTGAAAATCTAAATAGAAACTCTTTCTATTATTTCACTCTGCCATGGCCATGGGCTTCTGGACTTGATTCTCATGATCATCATAGGGCTGCTCCTCTACCACCGAGGTAGATAGATTCCATCTTGATGCAATCCAGTTCCTACAATGAACATGCTATAGCCAACATACACCTCAGGGTTCCATATGGCTAGGAGACCGAGTAATGGTGTAGTCAAACTATAACACCCTCAAGGTGAACTGCCGATGCACCTCAGGTCAAAGAACCAGACACACTACTGCAGCATCGAGTCAGTCATTGACGAGAAGGTAGACTCCCTAATGACTACTCGAGGTGGTCACGCTCAGTGCCCTCGTTCTCTAACGAGTACCTGTACTCTCGCTCCGGTGTCTCCACACCGTAGACTCAAGACTCATCTACTAAAGAGAAGCGATTGTACACCAACCTTCCGGATCAATCACCATCCTCGTGATGATCCTATGGTCGGAGCAATTTATGAGTTAATAATGATTATTCATGTCTTAAATTTTCAACTCTTGAAAATATGAATTATCATTACCATTAACTCAAAGGATGTATCACAGACACTAAATACACATATGTGATAGAAAATAACCCATTTATTGATTTTAGTCAAAATTATAATTTTGCCCCTAGAAGTGTATTACAAGTGTCAGCCAATTCTGGCTTCTAGGGCACATATATCTAACAATCTCCCACTTGTCCTAAAGCCAATTGGCTACAAGTCTAAGTTTCATCTTCTCAAGGTGGGCTTCGAACTTTTGCTGGCCCAACGGCTTTGTAAGTGGGTCTGCCACATTATCTGCGGAGTCGACTCTCTTGACCTCGACGTAACCTTTTCTAATCGTCGCCGCTCAATATGCTTGGATTTTTGGTGAGACCTCGGCTCCTTAGCAAGGGCTATGGCGCCATTGTTGTCGTAGTATAGAGGAATGGCATCTGATGGCATTACTCTGATTTCTGTGGCAAACTTCTTATACTAGAATGCTTCCTTCGCAGCCTCTGATGTAGCGATATATTCTGCTTCCATGGTGGAATCTGCTATCACGGTTTGCTTGGAACTCTTCCAGCTGACAGCACCACCATTGCACACAAACAGACTGCCAGATGTCGACTTTCGATCATCTATATCAGACATGAAATCTGAGTCTGTGTATCCCTGGACTTGGAGTTCTCCATTACCAAAGACCAACATTATATCCTTAGTTCTTCTCAAGTACTTAAGAATACATTTCACAGAAGTCCAGTGTTCTTCATCTGGATTTGACTGATATCTGCTTGTGACACTCACAGCATTGGCTATATCAGATCGTGTACATAGCATGGCATACATGAGGCTCCCTATTGCAGAAGCATAAGGGATCTTGCTCATGCGTTCTATTTCCTCAGATGTGCTAGGGCACATCTTCTTGGAAAGATGAATACCATGTCTGAAGGGTATTAATCCCCTCTTAGAGTTTTCCATACTAAACCTCTTTAGTACTTCCTCTATGTACATCTTCTGTGAAAGTCCTAGCTTCTAGGGCACATATATCTAACACTATTGGCCGTCACTATAGTAGCCCTGATCCGATCCTTGAGTTATAGGCAATCCTTGACTCGATGCCCCAACTCATCAATTTGTAGCATCCGATCTTGCTAGGATCCCTCATCTTGGATCTAGATCATCCTCGCAATTCTCTGCCGCTCCGTCTACTACCTCTTGCTCCTCTAAAAACATATTTTCTAAACGGAGAGCTGAAAGAAAAGGTGTATATGATATTATTGGGAATGTATCCCAAAGTCAATCGTCAGTCTATTGATGGTTGAGCTATACTTTTATAATTGTATATGAATTATGAATTAATAAAAAATTATTTTGGCATTTTTCATCATAAAATTTTTTTGTCTTCGAATGAACTCCTATGTTGTGATGAAGTTCTTAGGACTATCTAGATTCGACAAAGGAGGATTTATTATTTAATTCTTAAAATAGTTCACGACCAAATGATACATTGTTACTTAGGACGATAATGTTTATCGAGTATAGGTCATTGTGTGCCATATAGATTGGTTATCCTCGTAACTAAGGAGTGTTGAGATACTGGTATGGCATGCAACACTACTACAAAAAAGGACTATGGCAGTGGTTCGTAACCACTATCGTAGTCCAAAAAATCACTGTCATAGGCTATGGCAGCGATTTTCTAACCGCTGCTACTACGACCGTCGTCGTAGCTCTATGGCAGTGGTTGCTGGAACCACTGCCATAGATAGCCTATTACAACGATTTATAAATTACTGTAATAAATCGATCTATAACGGTGGTTATGTAACTACTGCCATAGTTAATCTATAGCAGCAGTTACATAACCGCTGCCATAGGTAATCTATAGCAGTGATTTCTTAACTACTACTATAGGTCTAATACAGTTGTTGGCACGGATATGGTAGTGATTATAAAACTGCTACCATAGATCTTGAATAATTAAAAAAAAATAAAATTTTTATTTTTTTATATATTTTATCTGATTCCAAAGTCAAAAGAGCGATCGAGTTGCAAAAATAAATGATTTTTTATCCTTTTGTAATTATAATGAACATAAAAAATATAATAAACACAAAAATTATTCTAAAATGCTAAAATTTTATTATCAAATAAAATTTATTATAATATTTTTTTAAAAAAAATAAAATACATTAAAAGTTTTCTAAATCTACATCATCGTCATCGTCATTGGGAGCCATAGTCGGAGCTAGAGCTGGAGTTGGAGCTAGAATGCAGACCAACATATCCTCGAAGCCCATGATAGTCCTAAGCATTATTACTATAGTGAGTGAAGCCCCTAATGAACTAACACCAATATAAATAGTAAAAAGTTTGCCAAAAAAATATTGATATTGTATGTAGCAAATAGTAGAACTATATGCATGACTAGAGTAATGACATTATGCTTCTTTTTTTTTTTTGGGGTGAAGGTAGCAGCATTTTATTAGATAGGCATAACATGCAATGAAGCCATGGCCATACCAAAGTTGTAGTCTAACAGTTCGATCTTCAAGGTACATAGTCTTAGATAGAAAATCAATGCCAATTATAGCCTGTTCATCAAGAATAAAAGACTTGTAAGAACATCACACATAAAGAATAAAAATAAATATAATAAAATACATTCACTTCTTTTATTCTACAAGCATGGTAGAACATTGAAATGGTAACGAGAGCAAAAAAAGATGACAAAGAGCAACTTGAATATTGACCAAAAAAATTAAGTTGTACAACAAACTCCTATCCTCATTTTTTGGGAATACACAAAGAGATATAATCAATTAACAGTTCCAAAGGAAATTCTCTATTCATCTGTAATTTAAAAGATGTCTACTCATCTAAGCTTTTTTGAAGAGAATTAATGAGAACCATAATCCAGCTAATCTCTAAAGACTGCACAGTATGCCACCTCATAAAATAGTTTGAAAGACCTCAAATAGATTCTTTAGAAATTAGTTGATCCATCATCTTAAAAAGGATAATTTAAAAGATGCCCGATCACTTGCAATATAATGCATAAAACCATTTGAAGAAGTAAAATTTGAATTAGCAAGAACTGAAATAGAAATGAGAAATAATACAACATGCATCGACATAAAAACTTAATTTAAAATTAAAACATATGATGGATTTCATTGGGTCACAGCAACTTGAAATATCATAAGTCTAATGAGAGTCCCTAAAAGCTATGTTAAATGTGTCTGATAAGATAGGCACAAAAAGGGAAAATCAAATAATTTTCAAAAGTAGACTCAAACGCAAATAGAAATGAATCAAGACAAAGTCAAATTTGGTATTCAAGCTTTGGCAGGTTAGCCAATTAAGAATTAAGTCATAAATGATGATTTTAAGCAGCTTAATATGCCAATGATATGTAAACATGCCTACCTCATGCACATAATACCTCATGCCCTGATCTTCCATGTCCTCAATGGATAAGTTATGGTTAGTTGACATTCAAATTCAAAATGAGTTTGAATTTGAGTTGACAACAACCATATCTTATCGCTTGTGCCACCCTTCTGTTGTGCGCCAATTATCTCCACGTGAAAGGGGTTTCACATGGACTTTTCCTTGCTGAAGAGTGCCCACACAACTCCTTCACATGTCCCAAATAAGTTTGAATTGGTTTGGATGAAGTTTGAATTAAAAAGAGTTTTGAATTCAAACTAGCATTCAAACTAGTTTTTGGTTCTCCACATGCATAGAAGTTGTTCTTTGTGAACATATTAAAAGGAAAGGTTTTTGGGACATGTGCTACCACCTATTCTGAAGAGAGGACTTCCGTGAGATTCATTTGGAAGAGGCTTCAATGATCTTCGAGAGAGAGAAAACCAAGAGAGAAGGGGCGCAAGGTTTTTAGGGTGAGTGCAGTCCTAGGTATTCGACCTAGGTTTCGGGAAGCCATTGCATGAGCTACAAGCATCGTAAGCCCACAAAATTTTAGAGAGAACCTCCTCTACTTCTCTACTACATCTACCAGCAATCCAGAGCATCCGTTAAGCCTATAGATGAAGATCAAAGCTGTTCGATCAAAATAGCCCCTAAAAGATTTCGATGTCGAGCTAGCACTCGCGGGGAGTCGATCAGGACCAGGAGGCTCATATGGATGATCTGTGGAGGCCAGATATCTATGTGGATGCATCATGACCAGACCTCTTTGATAATGATCAGATGGCGGCGATCAACTACCAGCAAAAAGATATTGTGTTCAAAACACATTGATGTAGTAAATAGTTTATTGCATAGTTTTATTTTTTTAGATCTATATGAATGCATGTATATTATGCTTAGATCCTTAGTATAGGATTTAATATTATAATATGATTAGTAGATAATTAATTAGATTAATTATTTTTTTACTATATTTTTACTATTTTTTAAAAAAATTTTCAAAGTAGCACTGCAAATTTTGCACTATTTTCTTCAAATGGTATCAAAGCGAGGGTTCACTAAACAGATATACTTATATATTTAGATTGATAATTTAGATTAATCTAAATATTAATTTAATAATCTAATTAATTAGATCTAAAAATTAAAATCAAGATTGCATGGACTGCAGGTTGTCCTACTGTAGGGTTTACCCCCTATAGTGCAAAGATTGTCATTGTACGTGCTTGATCTTATAGTTAATCATAAAATTTTTAGATTATATTTAATTTTTATGATATGATAAATTAGATTTTAATCTAATTTTTGATCATGAATACATGTTTAGATAGGATCTAAAGTTTGATTCATGTTTAGTATTATGTAGTGTATATAATTTCATATTAAACCCTATAACTAGTGTTGTTAGTGAATTGAGCCAATTCAATTTTGAAGTGAGTCGACTTAATTAATGAATAATGTCAAGTTGTAAAGAACCTTTCAAAATTTAAAAAATATTTTCAAAGTGCCGAACCCTAACCCTCGGCCCATAAACTTAATTAAAATTAAGTAAAATGATTTAGTGTCTAGAATTGTGAATTAAAATCCTAAGTCATTAATCATAAACTTATGGATTATTGGGTTAGATGAATTAGGTCCATAAATTGGATTAGACCTAAGGTTTGTTAAAGAATGGACAAATTTAGAGTAATTGATCAAATCTAATTAAATGTTAATTTAGATTAGATCAAGGACTCTATAGACTTAATTACAATAGTTGTAGTTGGTCAAGTCCATGCCTTTAACAAGGACCAAATGGACTTGATTCATAGCTACGCGGTCGAACTCAAAATTACTAGGTTGATCAAATCGAAACTAATATATCCGATGGTGTCTAAGGTAAGTTTGGTACTTTGACTAGTGGTTTTTAATTGGGAGCTACTCGCACTGATTCGATCTTGACAAGTTAATGACATATCCCTTCCAATGATCTCACTTACCTGACCATCCTGGTGAATTAGATTTTGATTAGATCACTTGATGATTTAGGCTCACTCATGTCAATTAGGTAAATCAGCCTGACTAATTTAGGTGCTCCTAATGCTAGCCTAGATTAGATCCTTTTTTATCTGACTTTGTGAAGTCATTGGAAGAATCAAATTGGCTCACTGAATTTTTTTCTCTTCTTAAAATATGTTAATTAAATCCTCTAAAATTATTAGATTCTTAAAAATAAAATAGTTATATAGATAACTAAATCATAGCCTCCCATTAAGTTAAGTGATAATGGGTTCATTAGTATAATGATCATTGGAGGCCCAAAGGCTCAGTGATTATTGACTAATGAAATTATCATTCATAAAATGATAATTTGATTATGTCTTTCTGATGGTGGTTAAGTTGGCCGACCAGAGTCAGGTCTGATCATTTATTGTTTAGATAAGATCAATGTGGTCATATTAATGGTTGGATCTAATTGAACCTTTTCAATAGAGGCCAAAGCCTACTAATTAGGTCTCTGAAGCAAAATCAATATTACTAGAAGTTGTTTAGAGAAATAATTGATTTTAAATCTATCCATAGATGCACATGGATTGACCAACCAAAGTTGGACTCGTGTGTAGTCTATGTGGATTCTAGTACCCACTAAGGAATTAAGGTAATTTCATGAATTGGAGGTAGAGGCTACCAATTATTATAAAATAGTAGGAGGACCTTTAGACTAAAGTCCAAGTCTTTAGGATAATTGATTCATATACTAACTTGGTTTGGTTTTCCTTTTTGTGCAGAAATGGCCATTAACCTATCGCTCCGATCATTGTTAGACAATGACAAATTAATTGGACCCAACTTCAATAGCTGGTATCATAAGTTGAAAATCATCCTGGAGCATGAGTGAATCCTTTATATAGTAACGGATCCAGCACCTGAGGAGCCAACTCCGAATGCTAGAGGAGCATTATGAGACACTTACCAGAAGTGGCTCAATGATTGCACCATCATTTGGTGCATAATGCTGGCGGCAATGAATGATGAGTTTAGCCGTAGGTTCGAAAATGCCCAGCCATAGAAAATGCTTCAAATGTTGAATGAATCTTTTGGCATGCATGACGACATTGAAAGGCACAAAATAAGTTGTACCATTTTTAATGCTTCGATGAGGGACGGGGCCTCAGTCACCAATCATGTATTGTACATGATCGAGATGATTAAGCACCTTAGCAAGCTGGGCTTTTTCCTGCACGAGCAGCTCGATAAGGATACGATCCTTAATTTCTTGCCCAAGTCTTACCTCCCTTTTCTAACTTATTTCAGAATGACAAAACCTACAGTCAACTACCACAGCTTGTTGGGGTTGTTGTAGAACTTTGAGAAGGATCACCAATTCCACCAGGAGATGGTGAATGTAGTGGGAGGGTCTTCTTTTGGTCGTCGACTCTTTAAGGAAGGGAGGAAGAATAAGAAGAAGAAGAACAAGAAGGTGCAGCCAAATACCGGGATGACTGCACAGGGTCAGACCAAGAAGTGCAAGTTCGTTCAGAGCCAGGTGGAGTGCTTCTTCTGTAAAAAATAGGGACACTAGAAGAGGAACTGTCCTTTGTACATTGCCTCCCTGGATCCAAACAGGTCGAGGGGGAAGCAAGTTGTTGCTGGGCAAGATAATTATATGATAATATCTTACAATTTTTTCTTATTCAGTTCTACTGCCTATGTATTAGATACTGAAAGCCCTTATCATATTTGTAATTCTATATAGGGCTTGTAGGTCAGTAGGAGATTTGATCAAGGTGAGAGGTTTCTGAACATTGGAGATGGAAGACAAATTCCAATTCTAGCTTTAGGAATCATGAACCTTATAATCAATTCAAATAAAATTATTCTTAATAAATATTATTTTTGTCTAACTTTCTTATTGAATGTTATTTCTGTAGGCCTTTTGGCCATGAATGGTTATGAAATATCAATAAAAAAAAATTTTGTAATGTCATTTTGAATGGTGTTACAATTTTTATTAGATGATTGAATAATGGTATTTATTTATTAACTATGCTTGTTAACATGGTTCAATCCTCCAATAAATGCCCTAGAATTAGTGATGTATCTGAAGTCTACCTTTGGCACTGTAGGCTGGGTCATATTAATAAGAATAGAATAAATAGGTTAGCTCAAGAAGAAATTCTTAAGGTTAGTGATTGTGAATCACTTTCGATCTGTAAGTTCTATCTTCTTGGTAAGATGACCAAGTCACCTTTTACTAAAAAAGATGAACGAGCCACTGAACTCCTGAATCTAGTACATTCAGATGTATGTGGACCCATGAGCTTAAGTGCCAAAGGTGAATACTTCTACATCATAATCTTCATAGATGACCTATCGAGGTATGATTACATCTATTTAATGAAACATAAGTTGGTGTCATTTGAAATATTCAAACTATTTCAAAATGAGGTGAAAAAGCAAATTGAAAAGAGTATTAAAACTCTTTGGTCTGATCGAGGGGGTGAGTATCTTTCCAATGAGTTTCTGATATATCTAAGGAGGAATAGGATTTTCTCCTAATGGATCCCCCTTGGAACACCACAACCTAATGGTGTGTCTGAAAGGAGGAATCAAATCCCATTGGATATGGTTTGATCCATGATGGGATTGCTGGTTTGCTGATCTCCTTATTGGGATTTGCGCTTGGGTTAGCTTATTACATTATAAATAGGGTTTCGAGTAAATCTGTTAATAAAATACCATATGAGATATGGACAGGGAGTAAGCCAGTGCTCTCACACCTTAGAATTTGGGGGTGTTTGGCTTATGTCAAATATTTAATGATAGACAAGTTTAAACCTAGGTCTGATAAGTGTAGTTTTATTAGTTACCAAAATAAAACCAAAGGATATTACTTCTACCTTACTAATGAGCAAAAAGTGTTTGTCAGCCTTAAGGCAGTCTTTTTGGAAAAAAGGTTTCTTAGTGAAGGAACTAATACCTCTAAGGTCAAACTTGATGAAGTTCGATAGGTGGAAGAACAGACACAAGTTATTGAACCTGAGTTAGATCTAATTAGATCAGACCCAGAGCCCATTGTAGATGCACCTTTAAGGCAATCTAGTAGAGTACCACATCAACTAGATAGATACTACAATTTTTTGATTCGAAATGGGGATCCCATCGAACTCGATGAGTGTTGGATCCTAGTATCACTTTGATAATAATTGTTAGCGCATCGTCTTGGCATCACCTAGCTTTGATGCCATATTGTGGAAGCCCCTAATCTTTAGCGTGGACCACAGGAGACCTTTAATGTTATCTAAGGTAGCATATCACAAATCCATCACCTAGATCTATGCTGAAGCACCTCCCTCCTTGGGCTTGAGGGAGGCGCCCCTTCTCTCTAGGGCTTCTTTAGGAACCTACGGCAACTACTCTAGAGAGAAGAGAGAAGAGAGGTTGAAGGGAGAAAAGATCTGTATTGCTTTCACCTTAAAACCCTAATACAACTTATGTATTTATACATAGCCATTAGGTCCGACCAAAAACTCCCATGGCTAACCCAATACATGAAAGCACTCATCAAGCCTATGTACACCCATGTCTCTTATGCTCTCATCCTCTGAATCTAAGCCTAACCCATACATGAGTCAGCCCTCTTAAAACCTCTCAAATCAGGCCTTAAGACTCCTAGGATAAGTTTCTATCCTAGCCCCAAATAGACCCTCGCATAGCTCTGCCCACGGATTGAGCTGGCTAGTCTCAGCACTGAGTCGACTAATCCAAGACTAGGTTGGCTCAGTTTTAGATTGAGCTGACCCAATTGCATGCCATGCTGCTGAGCCAACCCAGTTGCATGCCATGCTAGAGTTTCGAACACGCTCCTCTCTATTTGGCCTGTCCTCTGAGACTTAGCTGATCCAGTTTCAGACTGAGCCAGCTAACCTACAGAAATGATCCTTTTCTGTAGTCTTGATTTTTTGGCTTTGGTTTCTTTGTCCACCTTGAATCCTAGATCTTCGAAGCACCAATCAAGCCCCTGAAATTTCTAGAGCCAACACCCTGGCTCCTTCCATGGCCTTCCAAGGCTTGGGAGCACCATCAATCCTCACAATCTCCACCTTGGTGCTCCAAGCCTTAGCAAACCCCTCGGTAATACACTCTTGCACGATCCTGCTATCGATGCGTACCCTGATAGCACCTATGCAAACATCGCCTCCACCAATCCTCTTCTACTGTTGTGCACCTTTGAGGCCTTTGGGATGACCACCTTTATCGCTGAAGACATGTGCTTGCTTCTTGGCACCATCCTGAAATTATAGGATCCCTTCTGCTTAGTAGCTGTATCACTTTCTCTGGACTTTCCTGAAGAACATACAGCATTTCTACATCAGCACATGCTGTACCACCTGACACAATCTCCTCAAAGCTATGTTTGTCCACCTGCATATGCCACTCCACCAAGAACTATGCAGCACCGGCACTGACCCTTAGCTCTGAACTCATGCCAAATTTTTTCTCTACTTGTGAAGCCACCACTGCGGAGCTCCACCTATATCCGAAGTCCGCCTGATGCTGCAGAAGTTGACTCTATCATCGAGTCCCTCGAGGCTAACCACTCAACATTACACTGTTGAGCCTATCGCTACACCTCGAACACCATCGCTGCCTCTTCGAACCCTCTGCTTTCTATGGCCCTCTTTGAAGCTGTCTCAGATACCTCCGTAACCCGTGGGCACCTCCAAAACCCAAGAGCTCATCCAACTCTTCTAAATCCAGTGATCGAACCTTAGAAAATTCCATCCTAGCCTTCTCCTCTTCTACCCCTACACCAACCATCGCTTCAATTGCGATTGGAGGAACTACAGCTCAAACCTGTCCTGGGCTTAGACCCACCTACCTCATTCTGAGGTTCTTGAGACTCCATGGCTCTTCCTGAGACCTACTTTTGGTCTCCCTGAGATGCTTCCGATACTTTCTACTGAGATACCTCCCTTGACTGTTGGACCATCGAGCCTCTCTCAGCCCTTGTGCCTCTAGGGTAGTGCTACTGCAGCACTCCAGTGCTCTCTAATTCATCTCAACACTATCTTCTCATAGGTATCCGAGTCCTCTCTTGCTGTATATAAACCATCCTCCACTGAACTACGACTCTCCCTGATGCTCCTACAGAAGAAACCTGATCTAGGACACTCCCGACTGCCTGAGACCTCCTGGCACTCCCTGAGACCTACTTTCAGTCTCACTGAGATGCCCTTGACACTCTCTACTGAGATACCTCTCTTAGCTGCTGCACCACCGAGCCTCTCTCAGCCCCTGTGCCTCCAGGGTAGCGCTCCTATAGCACTCCAGCGCTCCCTAACTCGTCTCTATGCCGCTCTATAGCCGCCCAGCCCTAACCTACTGGACCTCCATGGATCATACATCTCCATCATCTCTGAGGCTCCATAAATCTATGCTCTGGTTGAATTGTTGAATATATCTTCGACTACGTTTTCATCTTCCTCCAACCAAAGGACGTATAGTCACTTCTTCATCCTTCCTTCATTCATTACCCCTTGGAAAATCTCTCTTCAACAGCCCCACACTATCCATCTTTCTAAAGAATCCAAATTCTCTCTGCTGAGATACCTTCCTCGACTGATGCATCATCGAGCCTCTCTCAGTCCTGCATATCCAAAAAAGCACTACTGCAGCACTCCAGCGCTCCCTGCTTTATCTATCATCATACACCTCGATTTTTTCACCAAGATCGACCAGCAAATCATGCATCCAAACCTTCAACCCTGAGAAAAATCCTTCTCATTTACCCTCTCAGTCTACACCTTCAATCCATTGCTCTCGGTTGACCAAACCATAGCAATAATAAAGATAGATCTGAGACATACCATGGAATACTCGTGTAGATTTTTGATTTCATCTTGTATAACTTCTCCTTCGCTTCCATGCACCATCAAGCTCTGATACCAATTGTTAGAAATTCAGTATCGCTCTAATACCAATTGTTGGTGCATCATCTTGGCATCACCAGCTCTGATGCCATATTATGGAAGCCCCTGATCTTTAGCATGGATCATAGGAGACCTTTGATATTCTTTAAGGTAGCATATTATAGATCCGTCACCTAGATCTATGCTAGGGCACCTCCTTCCTTGGGCTTGAGGGAGGCACCCCCTCTCTCTAGGGCTTCTTCAAGAATCTAGGGTAACTACTCTAGAGAGAAGAGAGAAGAGAGGTTGAAGAAAGAAAAGATCTATATTGCTTTCACCTCTTTAAAACTCTAATACAACCTATGTATTTATACAGAGCCATTAGGCTCGACCAAAAACTCTCCTGGCTAACCTAATACATGAAAGCACCCATCGAACTCATATACACCCATGTCTCCCATGCTCTCATCCTCTGGATCTAAGCCCGACTTATACATAAGTTAGCCCTCTTAAGACCTCTCAAACCAGGCCTTAAGGACCCTAGGAAAAGTCTCTATCCTAGCCCCAAATAGACCCTCATGTAGCTCTACCCGCGAACTGAGTCGACTCGATCTCAGTACTGAGCTGGCTAACCTGAGATTGGGTCAGCTCAGTTTTAGACTAAGTCAACCCAATTGCGTGCCATGCTACAGTCCCGAATGCGCTCCTCTCTGTTTGGCTTATCCTCTAAGACTTATCCGATCCAGTTTCAGACTGAGCCAGCTAACTTGTAGAAATGATCCTTTTCTATAGTCTTGATTTTTTGGCTTTGGTTTCTTACTCCACATTGAATCCCAGGTCTTCAAAGCACCAACCAAACCCCTAGAATCCTCGAAGCCAACATCTTGGCTCCTTCCATGGCCTCCTAAGGCTTGGGAGCACCATCAATCCTCATAATGAGAATGATGAGGATCCGATTACCTATATGGATGCAATGCAGAGATCAGACTCTAAGAAATGGCTTGAGGCCATAAAATTCGAAATGGAGCTCATGAAGATTAACGATGTATGGACATTAGTTGACCCAACTAAAGGGGTTAAATCTATAGGGTATAAATGGGTCTTCAAAAAAAAGAGGTGCAGATGGAAAGGTGGAGATCTATAAAGTCTGTCTGGTTGGAAAGGGGTATCATCAACGTTATGATGTTGACTATGACAAGACATTCTCTCCTATGGCAATGCTCAAATTCATTCAGATTATGCTTGCCATAGCTACCCATCTGGACTATGAAATTTGGTTGATGGATGTGAAAAAGCTTTTCTGAATGGAGAGCTGGATGAAGAGGTGTATATGATACAGCCTAAAAGATTCATATCCATAGATGAGTTTAAGGTTTGTAGGCTTCAGAGGTCCATTTATGGACTGAAGCAGGCATCTAGGAGCTAGAACATATGATTTGATAAAATAATCAAAACTTATGGCTTCATTAAGAATGAAGAGAAGCCATGCATATACAAATGAGCTAATAGTCCAGTAATTATTTTTCTAGTATTGTATGTGGATGACATTCTCTTAATCGAAAATGATATCCCTACATTATAAGGAATAAAGATCTGGCTG
The DNA here is from genome assembly GCA_006176705.1 of Cocos nucifera. Classification (NCBI taxonomy): domain Eukaryota; kingdom Viridiplantae; phylum Streptophyta; class Magnoliopsida; order Arecales; family Arecaceae; genus Cocos; species Cocos nucifera. Next base: position 68,297 of record QRFJ01006616.1, read on the forward strand.
TCATCATAGTTCTCCATGAATGATCTGGAAAAAGGTTCCTACATCCTAGGGATGAAGATCTATAGAGATAGATCTAAAAGATTACTTGGATTGTCCCAATCTACATCATTGATACTGTGCTAAAATGATTTAGCATGGAGAATTCCAAGAAAGGCTATCTACCGATAGGCCATGAAATTTTTTTTCAAAGAGGGATTGTCTGACAACACCTTTACAAAGAGAGCGTATGAGTAGGATACCATTTGCTTCGGTAGTGGATTCTATCATGTACGCCATAACATATACATGATCAGATGTGGCATACTCACTAGGGTTAGTGAGTAGATACCAATCTAATCTAGGAGAGAACCATTGGAAGGTTGTTAAAATCATCCTGAAGTATTTAATAAATACTAAGGATCAGTGGCTTGTATATGGTGAATCAGATTTGAAACTTGTAGGATTCATAGACTCTAGTTTTCAGTCTGATCATGATGATAGCAAGAGTGTATCGAGATATATATTCGCCCTTAATGATGGGGCTGTCTGCTAGAAGAGTTCCAAGCAACATACTATGGCCGATTTAGTTTGCAAGATAGAGCATGTCACTGCATCAGATGTTATTAAAGAAGCAGTGTGATTGAAAAAATTCATCACCGAGCTCGGAGTAGCATCCTTCCTTGATGGTCCAATTCTGTTGTATTGCGACAGCTTTAGAGCCATTGCTCAGGCAAAGGAACCGAAGGCACACTAGTGGATGAAGCATATTCTACATCGCTATCATCTTATCTGAGAGATCATGGATCAAGGTGACGTTGACCATTAGAAGATCGATGAAAAGAAAAATATGGCTAATTCATTCATTAAAGCTGTTGTGATGGAGTTCAACGACTTCAAGTTAAAGATAGGTATTAGATACTACACTAATTAGCTTTAGTCTAAGTGGAAGATTGTTGGAAATGTGTCCCAAAATCAATTGTCAGCCTATTGATGGTTGAGCTATACTTTTATAATTATATATGAATTATGAATTAATAAAAAAATATTTTGGCATTTTTCATCATAACTTTTTTATCTTCTAATGAACTCCTATATTGTGATGAAGTTCTTAGGACTATCTAGATTCGATAAAGGAGGATTTATCATTTAATTCTTAAAATAGTTTACAATCAAATGATACATTGATACTTAGGATGATAATGTTTATTGAGTATAGATCATTATGTATCATATAGGTTGGTTGTCCTCGTAACCAAGGAGTGTTGAGACACTGGTATGATATGCAAGTGAGATATATGGATACATCTATATTGAATGTGACCAACTCTAGAGTTTTTCTTCTATCAAGATTAGCTCCAATGAAATATGGGTATAAGTATCCCTTTAACCTGAGATCACCATGGTGACTTTCAAGCAACTCACTATGCTTTGGTGTTGGACTACTTAAATTTCTAATTCAGTGATGGAAGGTTTCTGGGCAAAGTCAAGTACTTAAGAAGTCAATGCATATATCATGATGGGATTGATCACTCCTAGTTTCAGGAGTTGTGTTCAATTGTATTTTAATTTAGTAAAGCCTTGATCAGGATAGTCTTAGTGAGGAGTCACGGGACTAATTGCTTTGAGACATGACATGAATGTATTTTCTAGGATTGACAGTCTAATCCTGAGTCATCTATTACAAAGAGGTCATAGGGATGAATTATACGGTAACCATATTCGTGTAGGTTCTAATTATTGCAATTATGACTATTCGACCTATCCAAATATTGGGTACCATTGCTAGATGGTTATTTTGATTAGTACAGAAAATGGTTCTTATGCTATCGGCTTAGGTTCGAACCTACAGAGTCACACACACTAGAGATTTCTATTTGATCTGTTGGCTGTGGTCAAGAGTCTCACTAAACTGGGACTCTTCGACCAAATGCATTATAGCATTATAACACTGAGTCCTACTTTTCTGAAACTCTCTGATCAAGAGTATGGACTCTGTGATCACAAGTTCCATTCATTTCGAACATCGGGGTCAAGAGTCCCACTGGACTGGGACACTTCGATTAGGGTTTCATATCGATGAACTCTATTGCTCGATGACCTATCGAATTTGGACTTTGAGATTATGAGAGGTTTAATTAATGATTTTAACTCAATTTGATTGAGTTATAATTTTTGATTCAAGTCCAATTGAATTGGTTTCAGTTGGGTTTAACCCAATTTGGTCACAAGTTGACCTAATTGCCAGGGAGGTTCGAATCCTGATTTGATCAGATATTGGGCTTGATCATTTTTTAATTTTATTAAGATTTAATTAAGCTTAATTAAGCCTAAATGGATTGGATTTAATTTATTCAAATTGGGCCTAACCAATTTTGATTGGGTTGGTTCAGTTGGTTGAAATTTGAATTTCAAAGACTAATTTAACTAGTCTTCTCTTCCCATGCACCACCTATGTCCCATGTCCACTTAGAATTTGATTTTTATTCTCTCATGATTTTTCTCTTCCATGAGATTCATTTGGTGCATGGGAAGAGGCTTCAATCATCTCCGAGAGAGAGAAAACCAAGAGAGAAAGGGCGCAAGGTTTTTAGGGTGAGTGTAGTCCTAGGTATTCGACCTAGGTTTCGGGAAGCCATTGCATGAGCTACAAGCATTATAAGCCCACAAAATTTTAGAGAGAACCTCCTCTACTTCTCTACTACATCTACTAGCAATCTAGAGCATCTGTGAAGCCCATAGATGAAGATCAAAGCTGTTCGATCAAAACAGCCCCTGAAAGATTTTGATGTCGAGCTAGCACTTGTAGGGAGTCGATCAAGACCAGGAGGCTCATACGGATGATCTGTAGAGGCCAGATATCTATGTGGTTGCATCGTTACCAGACCTCCTCAATGACATTCAAATGGCGGTGATCGACTATCCACGAAAAGGTATTGTATTCTGAACACATAGATGTAGTAAATAGTTTGCTGCATAGTTTTATTTTTTCAGATCTATATGAATGCATGCATTTTATGCTTAGATCCTTAGTGTAAGGTTTAATATTTTGATATGATCAGTAGATAATTAGTTAGATTAATTACTTTTTCTATTGCATTTTTGCTATTTTTAAAAATTTTTTTGAAAGTAGCACTGCAAATCCTGCACTATTTTCTTCAGATATAATCTGAAGAATTCACATCCATAGATTAGTCCAAAGCATGTAAGCTTTAGAGATCTATTTATGGATTAAAGTAAGGATCTTGAAGTTGGAACATGCATTTTGATAAGATTATCAAAATATATGGCTTTGTTAAGAATGGAGAAGAGCCTTGCATATACAAGTGAAAAATGATTCAATGGTGGTATTCCTTGTACTGTATGTGGATTACATTCTCTTAGTCGGAAATGACATCCCTATACTATAGGAAATAAAAGTATGGCTGTCATCTCAGTTCTCCATGAAAGACTTTGGAGAAGCATCTTACATCATAGGGATGAAGATCTATAGGGATAGATCTAAGAGGATGCTTGGATTGTCCTAGTCCACATACATAGAAACTATGCTGAAGTGATTTAGTATGAAGAATTTTAAGAAAGGCTATCTTCTGATAGGCCATGGAATTTCTTTCTCCAAGAAGGATTGTCCAACAACTCATGAAGAGAGAGAGAGCATATAAGTAGAATCCCATATGCTTCGGTAGTGGGATCTATCATGTACATTATGACATGTACGAGATTAGATATGGCATACTTACTAAGAGTAATGAGTAGATACCAATCTGATCTAGGAGAAAATCATTGGAAGATTCTAAAAATCATTCTTATATATTTGAGAAATACTAAGGACTAGTGGCTAATTTATGGTGAGTTAGATTTGAAACTTATGGGATTTACAGACTTTAGTTTTCAATCTAACCATGATGATAGTAGAAGTGTGTTAGATTATGTATTTATCCTTAACGATGAAGCTATCTGCTAGAAAAGTTTCAAGTAACACACTGTGGTAGACTCAGTTTGTAAGGAGAAGTACATCACAGCATCCGATCTTGTAAAGAAAACTGTGGTTGAGAAAATTCATTATCGAGTTTGGAGTGGCATCCTCTCTTGATGGTCCAGTTCTATTCTACTACAACAGCGCCGAAGCCATTACTCAGGTGAAGGAACCAAAAGTGCATATTCTATACCGCTATCATCTTGTCTGGAAGATCATGGATTAAGATGATGTTGATCTTCAGAAGATCGATGGAAAGAAGAATCTTGCCAACCCATTCACTAAAATCCTGGTGGTAAAGAAGTTCGATAATCACAAATTGAAGATGGATATAAGATACTGTAGGATAAGTGGGAGTTGTTGAAAAATATATTCCAAAGTCAATCTTCAGCCTATTGACAGTTGAGCTAATCATGTAATTATAAATGATTTATTATGAATAAAATATTTATTCTAGCTTTTTCATTATAAGTGTACATCTTCTTATGAACTTTTGTGTTGTGATGAAGTCTTTAAGACTATTTAGATTTGATAAAGAGAGGATTTATTACTTAGTCCTTAAATTTGTTCATGATCAAATGATATGTTGTTATCTAGGATGATAACGTTTATCAAGTATAGGTCATTGTATGTCATATGGATTTGTTGTTCTCTTAATTAAGGAGTGTGGAGACACTAGTATGGCATGCAGATGAGATGTAGGATCCATTCATGCTCTAGAACTATCTTCAAATTTTGATACCAATTATCGAAGTTGGATCCCACCAACTTATTATTGTCTAACAATGATTGGAGCGATAGAGAAGTGGCCATATCTACATCAAGGAAAATCATAACCTAATTAGTAATTGATTCATTAAACCTAAAGATTTGAACTTTAATCAAAAGATTCATCCACTATTTTATTTAAATCGGTAGCCTCTACCTCCAATTTGAAAAATTATCCTAATTTCTTAGTGGGTACTAGAATTTACATAGACTGCACACGAGCTCAACTTTGGTTGGCCAATCCATATACATCTAAGGATATGTTTATAAATAATTATTTCTTTAAATAATTTTTAGTAATTAAATTTATCCCAATCTCTAATCAGTAGGCTTTGGCCTCCACTGAAAAGGTTTGGTTAGGTCCAACCATTAATATGACCATACTTGGTCCATCAAATCAATGAATGATTAGGCCCAACTTTGGTTGGCTAACCTAAACACCATTTAGAAAAATATAGCTAAAAGATAATATAATGAATGATAATTCCATTAGTCGATAAACACTAGACCTTTGGGCCTCTAATGATTATCCAACTAATGGATCCATTACCACCCACTTAATGGGAGGCTATGATCAAGTTGTCACAATAACTATTTTATTTTAGGGATCTAATAATTTTAGAAAATTTAATTTTTAAAGAATAGAAAAGATTAGATTAATCAGCTTGTCATGATCCTCCCACTAGCTTCACCAAGTCAGCTTAAGCAAGATCATCAATAGGTTGGTCTAGGAGCATCTAAATCAGTCATACTGATTTACCTAGCTAACATAGATCAGCTCGAATAGTCAAGTGATTCAATCAAAACATAATTTTATCAAGAGGATAGGTAAGTTCGATCAGTAGGAGGGTCTACCAAAGCTTATCTTAGACACCATCAGAAATGGCTAGGTAAGCGGACTACCAATTAAAGACCACTGGTCTGATTTATTTTAGACCCCAACTAGTTTAATTAGTCTTGATTAGGTCAACCTAATAGTTTATGTTAGACCGCGTAGCCGAGAATCAAGTTCATCTTGGATCTTTTTAGACACATGGACTTGACCAACTACAACTATTATAATTAATCTAGAGAATTCTTGATCTAATCTAAGACAACTATTAATTAGATTTAGTCAATTCTCTAATTAAATCCATTCTTTAATCTAATCCTAGGTATAACCCAATTAATGGATCTAATCTCCACTAATCCATTTAACCCAATGTGTTATGATTTGTGTCTTAGGATCTTCAATTCACAATCCTAGATCCTAATCAAACAACTTCTTAATTCTTAATTAAGTTTTGGGTTGAGGGCTGGGGTTTGACTTTTCGAAAATAATTTTTATATTTATAAAATACTTTTACAACATGATTCTACCAATCAAGTTGCAAGTTTGATTCAAAATCAATATGCAAATAAAATAAGCATGAAACTACCTTAGATCTAATCTAAAAAGATTCATGTAATTGAAACAGTTTCAACTCCAATCAATCATAAATTATCTTAAATCAAATCTAACATATTTATGATGATTAAAATTAAATTAAAATATTTTTAATTAGATCATAAAATTTTTTAGATCTAATCTAAAATTTTATGATCAATATTTTAAATCAGCACATTCTAGGATAATCTCTCCACTATAAGGGATAAATCTTACAGCAGGACCATCTTATAATTGATCTGTGTAATCTAAAACTTATTTTTAGATCTAAAACTTTTTTAAATCTAATAAATTATAAATATGATCAGATCATATCTAATAAATTTATATTAAAAAATAGATCTATATGAACTAGGACAACCTCTCCACTGTAAGGGTTAAACTTTACAGCAGGACAACCTTATAATCAGTTTGTATGATCATGATTTTTAATTTTAAATTTAAAAATTAGATTATAAATTAAATCTAATCTAAAAAATAATCTAAACATGCATATATAATCATGTAATAATTAACCTAGGCTCTGATACCAATTGAAGGAATCAGATCTAGGATTTTAGGACTAGATCTTGAAATATTTTTAAGATCTGACAGCGAAAGACTAAAATAAATAAAATTTATTTATAAAAAATAAAGAATTCCTAGATCTAAGATATTATTATATAATTATAGCATGAGATTAAATCAAAAATTAAAAATATTAGAAAGAAAAATATGTTGATCATATCAACATGAATCTACACTACATCTAATGTAGGTATATAATAATAGATCAGATCTATATTACTGGTGCAAGTTAGATATTCTAACTTGCTGATCCAAACTGAAGGATGAAGCTCTGAGCCACATATGCATCCAACCTCTAAGTGATATCCACACGAGCCTACGAACCCCGATCAGAAGTCCGATGTAGGAAATTAGCATAGTACGCTAGTATTGTGCTTATCTTTCTTCTATGGTCGATCCGGTGCTTCCTTCTTCAAGACCTGAACACTCCAAAAAAAATAGAAGGAAAAAAAGAGACTTTCAATCTAAAATAATACTTGAAAATCTCTATGAAAGAGGAGGAGAAAGGAAGAGCAAAAGACCCTAGAAGAAGATCCTCTTCTTCTTCTCTTTTCTCTCACCTAGACACCTAGATTGGTGTCTATGAATTCTCCATGCCCCAAGAATCTCTTTCTCTAATTTTCACATGCCCAAGAGTCCTTTTAATGATATAGAATTAGTGGAAAATTTAGACCAAAAGAACCTCCGTATAAAGAGATATGAAAGAGTCTTTGTTAGGTCAAATTCTTATATAAGGAAAGAACACATATGGCAAGTAGTTGGGGTGCCCAACACTTGGGTGCCCCCTCCTTTGTTTCAGGCATGGACTACCAGGGAAGGCACACAAAAATTTCTCATTTTAACCATTGAAATCAAAGGAGAATCAGGGTGGGGCAGCATATATGGGATTCGACCAAGTTTATTGGGATTCTATCATATAGAGTCCAACAAATTTCAACAACTTTCCAACTGTTGACCCAATCCACAACTAAATGCCATATAGGAAATAGAGGAGAAGGGTGGGCATGCATGATGATCAGGGAGAGAGGAGATTTGTCATCAGAAATAAGAGAGAAAGAGCATGGGGGGCGTGGGACATAGGTGACTCAAGCAAGATGGATCCTAGTCTTAGTAATATTCCATATTTGACTTGGTCAAATATGGTTTGTCAAACTAAATCAAACTAGAAGTAACTCAACCCAATTAAATTAGATCCTAATCTAATTAAGAATTTAATTAAATTAGATTAAATAAGATTTAATTTTAATTTAATTTTTTAATCAAATTAAAAAATTAGGTTGACCCAAGTCCTAGTTGAACTAGGACTAGTTCTTCCTTGCACTTGGCTTATTCAATAAACCAATTGGACTTGATCCAATCAAGCTCAAACCAAATTTAATTAAATTATATTTAATTAGACTTAATCTCAATCCTCTAGCTTAATCAAATTAAATCAATTAGCAATCGAATTACTGATTGATCCTCCTATAATATTTGCATTAGGTTAAACATCAATCGTATTGATCGTTTAACCTTAAAATGATTCTCAATCGTTAATCAACCATCTAATCGGATCGTGAACTCTAATGTGTGTGACCCTATAGGTCCGAACCTAAGTTGATAGTATACAAATAAATTTTTATACCAGTTGAAGTGACCATCTAGCAATGGTACTTGATGGTCGGATAGGTCGAATGTGTAGAACAACATCCTTAGAACCCATGTGGATATAGTTTTCATATAATTCATCTTCTTGACCAAAATGCTCGTAGGATACCTCAGAGTTCCATGGTCAACTCTGATTAGGCTGTCCATATTATATTTCAAAATACCAAATCCATCTCATGGATTACCATGGCCACGATTTTGCTATATTGAAATACAATGATACATTCTTCTCCAACTCTTGTAGTGGTCAATCCCATCTTGATCACATACTGACTTCGTAAGTACTTGACTGTGCTAGAAATTTTTTCATTATTGAATTAAAAATTTAGTTAGTCCGATATCAAAGCACAGCGAGTTGCTTGCAAGCCACTATGGTGATCTCATGTCTAAGGGATACTTATATCTTTATCTCATTAGAGACATTCTCGATAGTAGAATGCTTTATAGTTGGTCATGTTTAGTGATGATATACCCCTACATCTCACCTATATGCTATATTAGTGTCTCCATACTCTTTGGTTAAGAGGACAATCAATCTATATGGCATACAGCAATCTATGCTCGATAGATGTCGTCCTTCTTATTAACAGCCTATCATTTGATCATGAATAATTTTAAGGACTAATCGATAAATTCTCTTTTTATTAAACCTAAATAGTCCTCAGGACTTCATTACAATAATGAAGTTTATTAGAAGATGAAAACACGTGATGAAAAATGCCAAAAATATATTTATTAATTAATAAATTAATTATAATTGTAATATATCTCAACCATCAATAGGCTGACGATTAGCTTTGGAACACATTTTCCAACACCTAGTAGATGCCCACTTGGTGAACGTCTATGACCAAAGGATTATTTTGCCTACCTTGACCACCTACGAACTCAAACCTATTAGGCTCTGGCTTTCGCCTATAAAAGGGAGCCAAAAGGGGGATCCAAAAAAGGTATGCCATCACTGTACCTCTCATGCTCCTCTTTCTATTGAACGAGATTCTAACTTGAGCATTGAGGGCTCTATTAGGTTCTAGTTACATAGAGAAAAATGATTTTCAAAAATTTTAACAAGTTTTAACTCTTAAAACTAGCAAACCAGAACTCAAACACTAGGACTAGCTTGTAGAATTCAACCAAACAAATCAAGTATGTATATAAGATAGATGATATACTTCCTGAAGACAATGATCCGATGCAAGGTTGATCTCCACAATACACCAAAGTAGATGTCCTCCAGTGGTGATCCATACAGGATTGATCAGGATCCTTTGCAAGTCAATATTGTGCTACAGCCTTCTTCTCAAGTTCGCTACCAATTTCTTTCTTCAAAAATGGATTACACCAGCACTTAATTACCTTCAAATCTCCATGAAAGCCATTCTTGAAATATTTTCTCAAAAAAGCTCAACACCTAGATTTGGTTCAAAAATTCCTACTCATGGACAATCTAAATCCTAGGACTAGCAACTCTTGCCTTTCCTTTTCTCTCCTCTCTTTTCTTTCCATTTTTTTCTCACGTTTTCCTTTATCTTTTTCTCAGACATTTCTTATCTTTTTTCTCTCAATCCCATGCCCAACCCTTAGGATAATGCATGCCAAAATGATGGAGCGCCCCCTTTAAATAAGAGTCCAAGGGGCGCATAAACACTTCTTGGCACATGGTCCTTCTCACATGGTGAATTAATTGACCAATGAATTAGTTAGGCATGGAATTTTAAGATGAGTAACCCAGAAGGATACTTCATTCTAGGTGCCATTTATAAAGGATTAATTACCATATCATAATGGCATGGAGGATAAACATGAAATTAAGAGGAGTCATTAAGAAGGAGTCATCCTTCTTAATGCCAAAAAATAAATGGACATCCCACATTAATTGGCGTGAAGGGTGTTAAGGTGGCATGGAGAAGGCCTTGTTCACATGAAACACTTTCATGTGATAAGGCTTATCCACTTAGAAAACCATAGGATCAAACCTAATCTAATAAGGTTTAAGGCATCAAGGTTTAGGTTAGCTCAAACACCTTAGAACTTAACCTAATTGGGAACTTGGGTTAATTCATGTGCTAGCAATTTAATTAAACCCATAGGATTTACAATAAATCCAATTAAATCAGACCATGATCAAATTTCTAAGTGTATTACCTATTGGATTCTATATCTAGTCAACAGTGGACTCAAGCTCATAATTTAAACCAATTTGATTAGATTAGGTTAGCCCAAATGCATCAATCCATTAGAACTCTTTCTAATTACTTTCTTGAATTAAACTCTTTAATTCGTGCGAGTCCACAAGTCAAGATTGATATCTAGCAACATGTCATGACTACCCATAAAACATGAAATTTAGTGAAAATACCAAAATATCCTTCAAGGTAAGTTACTGTATAATTCAATCCTTCGATCATACAACATCCCAGATAAGCTATGGGCATGAAAACATGTCAAGTCCAAATACTTATCTATATGTATCTCAATTAGAAGGTAATGATTCAATTGATAATATATTAGAAACTCTTTCTAATTATCATCCTGCTTTGGCCAAAGACTTCTGGAATCATCAACCTTTGAGATCATATAGGATGTTCACTCCCCAAATAAGGAGTGATCGATTTCTTGTTGACCACTCACAACCTCTATGTACACTTTACCATGTCGAGAACAACCCACACAAGGCTCAGAGAGTCAAGTTAGGGAATAAACCAAAACATAGATTCATATATACAAGATACCATGGTGATCTCAGACCTAAAGATCACTTGTATAACTTTCACTAGAGAACAAATAGCTGACATGCTTATAAGGCTCCATCAGATATTTTCTCATTAGGTCAATTCAGTGAACTCATTCTCTAATTAGCACCCACATTCCTTGATTAGTATCACTACACAAGTGATTGTGAGATCAACCACTTTCTCTTTCGAGTATATATAGGATGTGCCAATCTTACCGGTATCATCGATCCCTGACTCGATAATCCTATGATTAAAAATATTTTAGATTAGGGCTATCAAGAATTTAGGTCTCATTGGCATGATCTCATCATGGCCCTAAAACTATTGTCCTAGTCTATGGGGTTCATTATAATCTTGCACAAATATTAAGATTCAACAAATAATGAAATAAAATATCTTATTTATTAATAAATAAATATCAAGTATATGAGTTTGGAAGATAAAATATAGAAAAATATTTTATCGCATTACATATGTGATTGGCTTGTATGGCATAATTCTTTTAGGATTCTCATTGAAGCCACCTCCGGTCGAAACTTTTCTTATAGGTTCCACCCCCGGAAGGATCGATCTCAATCGTCCACTCCAACACCTTCGGTGCTGGGCAAAATCTCGCACCAACAATTAGCAATAAGATAGTACTTCATCTTCAAAAATATTACTAAAGAGATATTTTATGAAAAACTTTTTATATCATTGTATTATGGTATTTATTAGCGATAAATTGTATTTCATAGCAAAATATTTTTTGGATGCTTGACCATTTTGTTGTAGTAACACCTACCAAAGAAGACTCAACTTACTAACATCTTTATTAGAAACTAACTTAGAAGGGAGATTTGAAGAAAAAGACTAATAGCAAAGTAATTCTAAAATTGCTAACAAATATCTTTTTCTATGTTGATATATATATATATATATATAATGTAAAGCCATCTGCTTACTTTCTAAAGTTGAGGATTAAATACAAATTGACTAATGATATTAATGGTGGTTGTTCATACCAAATGATTATCAAAAATATTCTAACGATGTTGTAATGCCTTGCTAAGGTGCTATACTTTGTAAGATTATAAGTCCTTAAAGTTTTTTTTTTTTGACTAACAGATTGTCTACAAATATGCCCTCCCCACAAATTGTGCTCAAACATTTGTAAAAGGTATGATTTTTACAAAACTAAATTTAATACAATTTTGCTGTGAAGATTATTATTTCATATAGTTAATTTGCATATCTTTCTCATATCCTCAAATAAGTCTTAGAGTTCCTTTGCTTCAAATTTAATACACAATATAATTACAAAGGGAAGCATGCTAATTTCATTAAATGGCTAACTAGGGTTGTGCATTACAATGATCTAACTAGCGCTGGTCATGATATTATTCTCATGCCCTTGCAATGTAATATTTGTATCTAAGTCATGTAATCACTCCCCATCTAGCTACTCCAATAGAAAAATACTGTAATTAAGCTCAAAACTATGTTTTAGTTTTGTAGCTAGGAGTGTCAATAGCCAGACTAGCCCGGTATTTACTACAACTTGACCTATACAAAGATTTGTATATTCTAGAGCCATTTGGACTAGTTGAAGAACACAAATTAAACATATTATAAATATCAGATAAAGGCAAATGCCAAAAATAAAGAAAAATAGGATTTTAGAGTAGTTATCTTCAAATCAGTCATGCAGTGGTCGTTCAATAACACAATGTTCATTTTTCATACCGGAAAAACTCAAATGTTGATGAGAACTCAAAACTAAAGAAAAAGGAAAATCAAATTTATAGCAATAATAGTTATACTACTTGGACAAAGAATTTAGATCATACCAAAAAAAAAAAAACACTTCAGTCAAAATAGAGAGCATAAAAAATATCGTAAGTTATAAAGCAAATTATATTCAATCGAATAAGAGATAAATCTCCAAGATGAGGAGTTAGCTAATTAGGAAACTATTTGATTGAATAAGGACAAGATTGAAATGTTTTAAATAGGACTTTGAACTCTCATCATTCAAAAAAGAGAATTTCATCTCATTATTCTGCATTTCCACCTACTGGATTCATTTGTAACTAAGTTTCCTTTCCAAAAATTGTTTTCAAAAGATCTCGTATATTTTCAAAATCCTTTTCATGCATCAATTGTATACTTATCTCTATATCATTGTCAAACAAATGGTGGATGATGCTATTTAGTGGGTCATCTTGACTCGTTCTTGGAACTAAAAGCAAAGGTTTGAAATCACTTAACTTCCAATGCCATGTATAATCTAATTCATGGTATGAAGACCTATTTAGGCTATGACAAGTAGGTGGTGGATTACCATACAAACACTATCTAATGGCTTAAGACCCCTCATAGGTGCCACTATATGATCATAAATTCACTCCACTGTAGGAGTGCTACTTTGGAGAAAGAAGGGATGTGCAATTAGTTGTTAAATTATGACCCAAATTCACCCTATATGAGAGTTCTTCTTTTTTTATTATTAATTTTATTTTCTACGTAGGTCCATGATGAACTCAAGAATTCACCATTAATTACCCTTGAATAGGGGTACTTCCAATTAAGAGACCTATAAGTGTTGAGAGGACAAAATAAAACATATAAAATTTTGCTCACTTAATGCATACATGACTTAACCTATGATGTACCCTAGTTTATAGTGACGAATAACATAAATAGATATATAAATTGTACAAAATCTCTTGAATTTATGGGCAAATTATTCCATGCCACTTTTCTGTCTTCCCTTTTTTTTGCCATCCAGGACCATTAATGCACTCCGTATGTCTTCAAGCATCTCAATCAGTAGTTTTTCTCTTGCTTGAAGTATGCAACCATTGAAGGTCTCAAATATATTATTGTCAATGATATCGCATTTTGAGAATAGATTGAAAAAAGCCTTGACAAACCATTTTGGGTTTGCATCTGTGAAATCTTTCTATGCTTCTTCAGATAGTCCTTTCAGCTCATCCATGACATTCAGAAAGCCTCCCCCTATTATACACTTGGCAGCCTTGAAGAAGGCCAACTTTAAAACTCCACCTTTGTGTTTCTTCCTCCAATTTCTATATATATGCCTTGCACATGTCTGTGCTCAGCATGTGGCAGCAAATCATCGATTGATTGAATCAATCCTTACATAGAATATCCAACAAAAGTTAAGTATAATGATAAAAAAATTATGCATAATTTTCATATAAATGTTATTAATTTTTACCTTCTGTTGATCAGTGGTAACAATCTAACCTAGACCATCTCCAAGCCCTAAATCTTCTGCTAAGAGATTAATGAACCAACTCTAAGAACCCTTACATTCTACCTCAACTATAGCCCATATAATAGAAAACATTTGATTGTTAGCATTCCCACCAATGGCAGCTAAAAGCTCACCCTTACAAACTTATTTCAAAAAGTATCATCAAGCCCGAATATGGGCCCACAAGCTGCCAAAAAGCCTTTTCTAAGAGCTTCAAAACCAACATACAACCGCTGAAATTCTAACCCATCAGCAAACCTCTCAACCTTCATGACTACTGTTATGCCCTTGTTGCTCCTTTGGATCTTTTCATAGTAATTAGGTAGTCTGCCATAATATTTGTTGTGAGACCCTCTAATAATCTCCAAAGCTATTTATCTTGCCATCCAATATTTGGTCAAACTTACATCAACTTCAAATCTTATGCTGATGTCATGCTTGATCTCTTTAGGCTTGTAACAAGGAAAAACCCTAAGCTTTTCTTGAGATTTCCATGCAAATCCATTTAGCTGTCATTTGGCTGTTCTTATGAATTCTTGCACATCTATGGTCATTAACATATGTCTTAATTTGAAATTCATTAATACTTTTTTTGTATGAACACCATATTTTGAATGGACAACTATTGAATGTATATTTTACCTCTACTCTCGTAGCCTCATTTTTTATAAAACTCATATCATACCTCTGTGCCACAATATATTTGATCACAACATCTTTAAACTATTCTATTGTATTGAATGTCATGCCTTTACAAAATCTAACATCCTTTTATGTCAGTTTTAGGATTGAAAAAACCCACCTCTTCTCGTAAGCTCACCAACCTCATGGTTGGGACTTGATTTTGGTGTTTCAAATTCAGATGAATTATGGTAGTCACTATCATACTAGTCTGCTCTTCAACTTCATCCATTGTAGCAGCAATGCTTGGTTCTATAATTTGATTCTGAGATGGTGGTTGCTTCCTCTGCACCTTATCATCCTTTTCTTATTTTCCTTTTCTTACTTTCTTCAATTTGTCTCTCATAGCTATTAACTTCTCATCATCAATTAATAGCTCATCAACTATATAATAGCTGTCATCACTCTCTTCCTCTTCACTATCACTATATAGGGTGTACTCTTCATCCTCGGAAGATTGCTCATGAATCCTTTGATCT
Source organism: Cocos nucifera (assembly GCA_006176705.1). Taxonomy (NCBI): domain Eukaryota; kingdom Viridiplantae; phylum Streptophyta; class Magnoliopsida; order Arecales; family Arecaceae; genus Cocos; species Cocos nucifera. Next base: position 83,814 of record QRFJ01006616.1, read on the forward strand.
CTAGGTCTATCAAGTACTTTCTCTTTTCTTTGCTTATCACCACTTGCTGACTTTGCTCAGCAACTACTTTTTTGCTTTTGCCTCTTACTATAGGCTTACCAATTCCTTTACTTGTCACTAGTTCCAAGCTTTTCTTCTCACCAATCATTTTAGCAAGACTTCTAGTCCTTAGTCTCTCTATGACTACTTGATTCACTAGTTCTTCATGATCAATATAAACATGAGGATACTCTCTTGTATCTAATACAAGCTTTATCATTTCTTTAAGCTGACCATCTTCATACACTAGCCTCATTTCCTGTTTGTCATTAGGAACATTAACCTTACAAAATAACCTTACAACCTTATTGATACATAGCTTCTCTACCTTATCTTGTAACTTCTTATAGCATAAGCTTTCTGTATCATGGATATGGAAATAAGCTACATTCCTTTCAATATATTCCATGCATCCACTCGTATTGACAAACAAGCCACCATGATGCACAATAATGATTATACAATCCATTTTGCAAAATATATGAAAAAGATTATAATTAAAATAAAATTATTATTAAAAAAATATGATCAAAATATATAAAGTAGTCACACAGTATTTTTTCAAAATAGATTAGCTGCTAACAGAGTCTATTAACATTAAAAGTCTATGTCTATGAAGCAAGATGGTAGTTATGTGGCTTATCTTGCTTCACTAAAGCACACTATCTTGCTGCAATAAGGTACCCTCTCTTTCTATAGCAAGATATATGATTGAAAATGATATGAATTCCTCCCTTTTTATAGAAAAGTAGATGCTTTAGCAAGACAATAATAGAGAGATGACAATGATAAATATTAAATAACAAAGTTTTATCAAAAATGTGTGACCACATGGAGACGACAAATTAGGACCACATTTTATAAAATTTTGAAGCTTTAACAAAGCTTTCGAATGACATATAGACAACTTAGGACCACATTATGTTTCATAAAAAGCTTTAACAAAGCTTTGGGACCACATACAAAAAACATATTGGGACCACATATAGACACAACAAAAAATATACTTTTCTAGGTCACTTTCTGCTGAAAATCACTAGTAATATTTGATGTTAAGTCAATCTTTGTTGTTTCTTTCTGAGATAAAAGAATTATGGGTTACACATTAAATCTAAGCTAAATCCTAACAAATGAAATCCTAATAAGTGAAACCATAATGTAAGATGAGAAATTATCTTCTTTGCAAAAATAAAGGACCAGTCATCGTACAATGCCGCTGCTCGCCGGCTAGTTGACCATCACTCCACAAGAGTCACTGGTGTTTAGTTGTCAGAAAGAGACATACTAAATGAAGAAAGGCATAAATGGAAATAAATCCTTGTCCATATAAACCCCTCTTTCCATATATAAGCCTTTTCTGCCATATAACTCTGTCACATGACCTCACCTGACCATTCTATAATGGAAGCCAGATGAAATCTATAGTCAGGGTCCAAATTAAAATTTTTTGAAAGTTTGATGACCTAATTGCATCAAATTGAATTCAGGATGAAATTAAAAATCTTTAAATAGTTTAAGATTTTTTTCATGATTAATTCTTTTTAAAATATGCTTTTTATTTGTACATGTTATATGGCTAAATAGTACATACCAAGCAAATTAGTCATCTAGCAAGTCAATACATACATCTAGATAAATCGATACAGTATTTCTAGAATATAGTATTCACCATATATATATTGGATCATTGTTGGATGCATATCAAAAAATTCTATGGTATCTATCAGAAAATTGATAAGTATATATTATTTGACTATATAGTATATATCGATGAATATGATGTTCCAGAAATTGTATATCAATTTACTTGAAAGTATGGATTGATTCGCTAAATTACTAATTTGTTAAGTGTCTATCACCTATTTATGTACTATGTACTGATGAATTTCATATTCTATAAATAATGTATTAATTTACTTTAAGGAGTGTATTGATTTGTGTCCAAGGGTTATGGCAACCATCGCATACTTATAAAGAACTCTCCCTACAAGCATACAAGGCATCTTATCATGATATCATAAAGTAACAGTGGAATAAAATATAAATAATTAATGTTCAACTATAATTCAAATAACTAAATCAAAAGTCTAACAAAAAAATTATAATTTCATAGATTTCCATCAACTTCAATAAATCCATATCTAAAATAAAAATATCAAGTCTGCCTCTAATTTGCTCTTCCATATCAAATTCCTGAGTCTAGCTAGTTCTCTGAAATTTATAAAATAATAAAATATAGAGTAATGAGCTAGACAGTCTAGTAAGCAATGTATATTTTAACTAGATAAATTCAGTAATAATAATATACTAAAAATAACCATGCAAGATGCATCAAATCAAAATATAATACTAATCAAAATATATAATACTAATCAAAATATGATGCATGCTAATTCAATCTTTTTAAAATTTATTTTTAAATTTATTTTTATTCATAAATTAATTTTTTTTAAAATATCACGTTCATCTCGATAACTATGAACTAAATTAAAGTACCACTACATAACTCCTAATAATAGGATATCAAAGTACCAGTGCACAACCCTCATTGGTAGGTATCAAAATACCAGTGCACAATCTCCATAAACAGGATATCAAAGTACCAGCATACAACCTCCATTAGTAGGGTATCAAAGCACCAACATACAACTCCCACTAGCAAGATATCAAAATATCAGTGCACAACCTCCACTGGTAGGGTATCAAAATACTAGCATTTAACCCCCACTAGCAAGGTTCAATATTTACTTATGCTATAAGTCAAAATCCATCTCAAATCAAAATACTATTTTATATTTCAATTCGAATTGTTCGTAAACCATGCAACATCAAAATCAATTGGATCATCCATATCAAATTCAATATGTTCAATCATAAATCATGAATAATTCAATATAGAAAATATTTTATAATTTACTGATAAATCTTGAAAATAAAATGAAGCATTACTTACCTCACATATACTCTAAGAAATCCATATAATTTTATCAATTTTTTTAAAAAATCTTCAATTCATATATCACATCATAGTATCCCACTACTGGATATCTTCTTATCGAGGCAACTATCCCGTAAACATAATCGAGTTCAATAATCAAAAAGGATATGAATAACTAAGAAAAAATGGTAGTCACATCCTATGGTTCAAATCGATCTGATCATAATACTTTTATTTAATCATGATCAAACTATGGATTGTAAGAGCTCACTAGGATCATTTTGGATCGATGATTCTTATTGAGTGAGAGTGAAATTATTCCAACTCATTGAAAGAAATTTCAATGATACCTATGATAGAGATCATTGTATATCTTACTAACAAATAGAATTAAACATATGGGGTCATACAACAAAAGGAGTAGACCTGGATTGAAAAATTGGGCTTATGAAGCGCAACTTAGTTTGGATTTAGAAAAATCTTATTGGGTTCAAAATAACCTTGCTAGCACCATGTTGAATCCAATTTTCTCTTGAGCTTGGTTTACTTATATGATAAGATTTAACCAAGTCATATACCTGAATTGAACCTGATTGAATTGGATTCAATAAGCTCCAAGTGTTGGTTGCTCAAGAAATGCTTGGATCTAATCAAGAAATGGTTTCTTGATTTTCTTGGTTGAAAGTACAACTTGATTTGTTCAAGTTCTTAGCACTTGATTGGTGGATTTTATGGATGAGATAGGAAGGCATGAGATGGTCCATGCCACCTTTGATCTTGGTGTGCGAGAGGAGGTTAGGATGGCGCTAAGTGTTGGTGACTCATTGATCAATTGTTATCGTATCAACTAATGAGTCATACTATGGATTTGGTATAGCATTTTTTTTGAATCTAGAAAAGTCTGGCCAAGACTGCCACCACCATCAACTTCGCAATCAAACATCATCCAAATAATTACCATACAAGTTTTGTATTTTGAGTTTTAAAAATAATTTTATTTTCATCAAAATTGAAAATAAAAAAACCAAAACCTGAACCAGTGCCAAATGCAGTCTAATTAGTTGGCACATCTCAGATGGTTTATGTATTAGAATGCAAGCAACTTGGCAAAAGCCAACAAGTACATTTTCATGATAATTCCATAACCAAGCACAAAATGACCTAAATTTTAATGTAGAGCCTATAGAAATAGGTCAAACTATTCTCAAATTACTAATAAACCAAATCCATACTAACATAACCAATGCATGATGTACTTTGGGTTGAAAAATTATAGTTTGGTTAGATTTAGATGTAGAGTGCATTCTCTAGGATGGGATGGATGTTATATTGGCCAATTTGGATTTGAATTGGTGCCTCATCTTACTCTACCGATCTAAGTTATTTATTTAATATTTTATTAAAAATTATATTTTATAGTTATTTAATAGTTGTTATCTAAAGTAACTATGTGGATCAATTATACATTGATTCAAGCTTTAGCTAAGCTCTGAAGGTCGAATGCTTTTATGCAATCTTTGATACTAGCTGGAGTTGATTTCTACTTAGTTTGAGAAGTTGAGTTTGAAAGTTGAGTTAATTAGACTTATTTCAATATTGAGCTCAATTAAGCTTTATTAAATAAATTAACTTAGCTTAATCTCAAAACTTGAACTTGAAAATGATTTAAAATTCAAACTAATCAAATCCAAGCCCAATCAAGCTTAGCTCAATTCAGGTCAAAAATTTTCTTGTAGGTCAAGTTCATCGGGTCGATTATATCTCTCAAAAATTCTTCTCAAAAATTTCTATCTCATGAAAAATATAAGTATTTAAGTTTTTTTAAAGGAATAAAATCAGTTTAGTAGGCTCAATTTTGTACTACATTCTCCTTGCTCCAAACGTCTCTATTGTCATATTGTGGAATGCTATAACGCAGAAAGCCATAACATGCACAAAAAAAAAAGCAAGCATAAAGCCATAACGTAGAAGGGATAAATAGTTAAGTGTATAAGATAAAAACCAACGCATGGTAACACATATTAACATCCTAGTAAATAATGGCACAACTAAACCAAAACTCTAGCAAATAAAATGCAATTAAAATCAAAAACTGATTCTTTCCAAAACATATTTACTACATTCCCATCCCCTTCTCGATAAATCCCCTCCTTACTCATCCTCTTCCCAACATATCCACCACCTTTATCACCAATAGTTCACCACCACCACCACCACCTCCATGGCTAACTCATCAAACATGCTCCTCCTTGTGATCGTCGCCTTGGCGATGACCACAAGAGTAGTCTGGAGCTTAGAACAAGAAGAGAGGATTCCCTTTGTGGTGAGCGACCCCAAGTCTAAAAATTGTATGAAACCCATCTTTGCAATCAAAGGGTGTGCCCCCAGCATCTTGTCTTCCTTGCTCACCTGGCGCTTCCAGCTAACCCCCGAGTGTTGCAAGGCTATCAACAGCCTCAGACAGAATTGCTTTGATGATTTATTCACCTCTAACCCCCTCTATGGCTCTCTATTCCCTCCCCTCCTTGAGACTTACTGTGCTGCAAAGACTTCATCAAAACCAATCGGAGAAATCTCACCTGCACCAAGTGTTTGAATTGGTGATAATGGTCAATAAAGGTTCAGATCTATTGGGATTTTAATGAGCAAGGAAAGCAGTGTGGCTCTTGTTTTATTTATAGAGGAATAGTTTGCATGGATTGTTGCAATACCGTTGTCATGTTGCTAGTTCTATAATTGGCTTATGCAGTCTTGTAACTTGACTAATAAATTAGTATATTTGATTTTTGGTTGGAATTCTCTTTCTCTCTCTCTCTCTCTCTCTCTCTCACACACACACACACACACACATGTTAGTAAAAATAAAAAAAATGAAAAATGAGAGCTTTTCCTCTTGATAACTGTAATTTAACTTGTTCATGGCCTTGGATTTTGATGATTGTGTTATATTGAATCCATAACTTAATAAAATAAAACCTTTTTTCTCAAAAGAAAGACTTTTATTTAGATCAAGCCTAACTTTGTGTAAAAGGATTAAACTTCAAATGTTTAATTGCTTAAGCACTAATTATTAAAATTAAAGTCAAAGGGTCA